>CATIWR010098656.1:0-23596 GCA_949677035.1 Omphalea diandra | reverse complement strand
AATAAAATTATTCTCATATAAGAATTTAATTTGTTATAATTAAATACATTAGATTAAATTAAGTCACATAACATTCTTAATTAAATTAATCATTAACTTAAGTAAACTTAAATAACTCAATACCCTTGATATGATTTAATTTAATTTCTTAAATATTTAATTTCTTAAACATTCATTTAACATAATTTATTTACATAACATAATTAACTTAAAATCATTTAATTTGTCGAATTAGTATATGCAATGGTATTTTTATTAATTTTAAGTTAACATTTCATTCTATTTCATTGCAAATAAACAAAATTTATCTTAAACCATTTCTTTCCATTTCTACCATCTCAAACACAAATATAATTTAACATTTTCTTTCCAAACCAAACTCATCTATTCCATTTCATTAATATCCCTTTCAATCCTTTATAAACTATCAACCCAAACAAGTACTATTTAATATAGTAAGCCACGTCCACCTCCTCAATAAATCCATCGACCATTCCCTCTCTCCCATCTCAAATATGTTAATAATGTTTCCACTTTAATTCATATTTGATGCAAGTGATTATTCTCAGACCATAAAATTAGTTAATTTTTCGAATCACGAGACAAGTGTCCAACTCCTCAATCAGATTCAGAAAAAAAAAAAAAAAAGAATGTAGGTTCAGAAAGAATTAGAGACCTTTTGGAGATTTGAAAATTTCGGAGATCAAATCGAAATTTCGATGATTTTAAAAATGAAGAATTAATACCGTCTCGATCCGAATTTTCAGTCTAATTTGATTTGATTTTTTATAAATTCGGAACAATTCAATCCGATTCTTCAATTCTTTCGAGACGGTTAGGTTCGGTACAAATTCAAATATTCGTTTATTTTAATTTATTATAAATTAAATTTTACATTTTTATAAACCAAAATAAAATTTTTTTTATATTTTTCACTTTTAATCATTCAATAATAAAATAAATAAGTGATAATTTAATAAATTACAACCAATAACTAACACATTAAATGTTAAATTAATTTTTTTAATGTTTACTATTAACTAATAATTTAACAATTGATAAATAATATAGTTATTAGTAATATATACTAATTGAGAGAGTTAACTAATTAAAATACTTATATATATAAGTTCCAGATAAGAGCATTTCATTATAAGAATTGATATTTCTGAATATTATTTAGACGGCACTAAATTGTTACGCGGACAAAAGTTGTTCCAATATATAAGAATTGGTAAAAGATAATATAAGATGAAACACTAAAAAGTTAACAAGGAATAAACGGAAGAAGCATGTAATGATCAGCAAGCATCTAATAATGATCATTTTATTATTTATTTTAAAATTTTATAATTAAATTCAGATATTATTTAAATTACTAAATTATCTAATATAATTTTTACATATTTTACTCTATAATAAATTTGTATTTATTTTTATTCAATTGATATACATAATTAATACAGATTTTTTATCTTCTAAAAGAAATAAACTTGAGAAAAAATTCAACAACAATCTATAAGAAATTGGACAGAATTACTGTGCCAAAATATATTTCATTTGATTATTTTCATCGCTCAATATTTTTTTTTTATTTTCATAAATATGCTATTGTATTATTATTTCATTTTTGTTAATAAATGAGATTGAAAAGTCACAACTAAGTCAACCCAAGATGCGTAAACAGGTTTGAGTTGAATCAATTTTAAATTATGTTCATTTTTATTGAATTGAGTCGTTTTGAACGATGAATCGAGTCATTATATTAATATTTAGAAAAGAATTTGAATCATTTTAAATGATTTTTTTAGATTTAAGTACAGTCTCTCATAAGTTTAATCCTTTTGAATTAAGAAAATATTATTTTGATTTAAAAAAATTTAAAATTTAAAATAATTTAAATTAGACCATTTAAAACAATTAAAAATTAAATCAATTTAAATAAATCAAGTCAATATGAAGTAATAGTAGATGCAAATTTGTTATCTCTATAGCAAATTCAATTTATACTTTTATATTTTGTTTAGAGCTATTATAGTAATTAAATATTTATTAACATTAATACGTAAACAGTGCCAATATAATATATTTTAAACAGAATTAAATAAATAATTGTGGTTTCTATATCAAATTCAATCTATATTTCTTTATAATCTATATTAATTAAACATCTACTAACAGTCTTACTAAAATATTGGCAATTGGATTCATTTATAATTATAATAGTTGTGGGTTTTTAATTGTAATTACATAATTAGGTTAAATCTTAATAATGATGTTCTCGTGGTGTAGCGCGGTCGTATATGCTTGTTAAAAACTAAAAACATGTTTGACATTACTATTAAGTTATAATTGTCAACTAAAAATTACAAAATTTTTAAAAGCATGTTTGGCATTATTATTGAAAAAAATTGATTTTAAGATAAAAATAGAAAAAACTCTTTGACACATGAGATTATAGATTTTTTGAATATTAGTTTTATAAGTAAAAAATTGTTATTGATAAAATCATCAAAAGATAAGTTTTTTCAAAATTAAATTTTTTACTCATAAAACTCATATTGAAAAAAATTATAATAAATTAGAACAGAAAATTTTTTTTTTTTTTTTTTTTATCTCAAAATCAGATTTTTTAATAACAATACCAAACATGCTATAAGTAGAAAATATTTTTAGCAATGTATAAAAGTGCTTTGGCTTCTCAAACTAATCTAATAGCCATTTTGCAAAAGTTTAAAATTTCCGCCGTTTTTGCCCAGAGTTGCTATTGGCAATAGCAATGCAGAACATATCTTAAACCAAGAAACTCACAAGAAAAAAATTTGTATCTCTAAGACTTTAAGTATGACACATCAGAGCATATTCAAGCAGAGCTCTCTGTTTCTTCAGCTACACAACAAATATCTGGTGAAGTTTGAAGACAAACATTAAAAACCCATCTTCAAAGTCTTTAAACTCTAATAAGATATAGACAGGGTGAGAAAGATTATTATAAACCTAGGATGTCATCTGAAATTGAGAGAGAGAAGGGGGAAAAAAAAACTGAAATATATAGACATGTTACAGGCAATAGGTTCACCGCTAACTGTTGTGCCATAAGCATATTCCAACCTAAGATTCCATACATCCCCAAAGATACAAGCCCCCAACTAAATATTCTTGAAACTAAACACAATCTGTAAATCCAACAACTAACGTGAAGAAAAAGGGACAAACATCTCAAGCCGTGCTCTTTTTTCCAATGTAGTATAGGAACAAAACTAACATGTAAGGCCTAGCATGTCCACAGCCACATGCCAGACAAGCATTTTACGTCCAAAGGGCCAACATTCTCTCCAGACTCCTTGGATTCTGCCACATTACAAAATGAATAAATAAATAAATATATCAAACCAAATTTTCATAATAAATAGCCAAGTTGCACTGGGACAGCCAGAAATCTGCGATTTCTAGGAGGCCAAAAATAAGCTAGCAGACAATGGTATCAGCTGTCCTTTTACTTGGCATGCACAGATGGTATAAGCGGAGTCATTTCATTATGAACCAGTACAATCCCCTTACAACTTTATTTTATATCTAAAAATATATGAAGGACGGGATCATAAAAGCTACACACAAAAAATGCTACAAGTTGAACGGTTCTTACAATAGATTAATTCAGGATTAGCTTGCGTATTGCTCAATCTTCCTTTCAAGTCCATTTTTATCAGCCCCCACTACCTTGTCAATCTCCTTGCCATTCTTTATGAAGAAAAACGTGGGAACACTGCTTACATTCCATCTTGCAGCAACATCTCTTGCCTCGTCAATGTCGACTTTTAAGAAAACAGTTTTGAGGTACTTAGCAGCTAAACTTGTAAAAAGAGGAGAAATGAATCGACAAGGTCCACACCATGTTGCTGTAAAGTACAGGATTGCAAGGCGTGATATTCTTGATGTAGCATTCAATTTAGTTTCCAATTCACTAGAAGAATGTATGCCTGTCACTTGCCCTGTCAATAGCAAAACCGAAATAAGATAACTACATGAGTTTCATCCAACACCAAAAGCATAAATGATAACATATGAATTTTGCCCTGGACATACCATTAAAAATATTAATCCGCAAGAGATATATTGTTACCAACCTTCCTTTTGAGGCAAAAAGTTGATTGCACACAGAATTCTGAAAATATGAACCTCAAAGTTTTTGAGGGATTCAAGAATAATTCTCATGGTTTCGTTTTAACTTTCAAGACTATAAAACTTGAAATAAAAGTTAAATCCCATGGTTTGGTTTCAACTTTCAATCCCATGGTTTGATTGCAGAAACTTAAAACTTACTTTCTGCAGAGTAAGGATGCCAGATTGTCATTACAAAATGCACAGCAAAGCGATCTAGACAGACCAGTAAAATATATGAATCATATCACTTCCATAAAAGAAATCCTCATATCCATATAACTACAAATTTCAACCAGGACTATCCAAAACGGCATGAAATCTTATTAAATTTTTATATTATTCCAAATGGCTGATTTCTCATGTTTGCAGACTTCAAATTCAAATTAAACTGCTAAATCATAGCTTAGATCTAGCTCCAACATTTATCATAGGTAAATCAATCTAATGTAGAACTTTGTGAATGAACTTTAGGCCAACTTGGAGTTTAAAGAGAGCAATCAATAACACACATTCAGCACTTAATTTCAAGTTTCAGATCATTTCATAAGATTTTTATCTATTTTTTCTATTGTATTGTAATAAATAAAAGTAACATTCTTATTTCAGAACCTCAACTGAACCAATTAATAATCTTAAAATAGTTGTCAAATACATAGATCCTTTGTCCTCCATGTTACCAATTTATGGTTACAGCTTTAAAAAGATTTAGGTTCAATGAATTTTTTTACACTAAACACCCCTCTCCCCCGACGTTATCCTATGTCTGCCTCTCATTTTATTATATCGTACAACTTCAAGGCAAACACTCGACTCTTATGCTATTAGCACAATGGTCTATAATGCACACGTCGAAACCATCTCAGTTTTTCTTCTCTTAACTTTTCCTCAATAAATGCTAGGTCCACCATCTTATCAGTGCATTCAGACCCTGTGTAATCCATCTTTTATTTCCATACATCCATCTTAGCATTCAATTTTGCATGCAAATCTTCTGCATTTGTTGTTTCCTCACTGCCCAATACTCTTCCAAGTATTATAGATGATCAAATTTTGATCCTACAAAACTTTCTATTATAGTCATTTTATTTTCAGCACCTAATTCAAAATTGGCTTAGTATTTTATGAAAAAATTTCTGTTTTTGCATCAAAGTAATAAATTATTTTATGAACTACAAAAATAAGCATTACTATGGATTTTATCCACAATACCATTCTCCAACATCATACCCCAAGACCATAAGATTCATTCACTACAATAACTACTGCACCACTTACCACCACCTTTATCCCCATCGCCATTGGATTTCATCTGCTGCTCCAACCACCACTATGGCTTCACAATCCCCCACCACAACCAAAGCCATCAATTCAACCACAATCATTGCTTACACCACAACCCCCCTGGTATGCTGCTATCGCCTACTACCATTATTGTCTCCGTTATCACCACAAAATTTCATCATCTCTATTAATATTCTTGAAATATTATGATTAAATTAGCACTCGTTAATTAGATATATTTTAGCTCTTAATTTTCCCAGTTCTGGATTCAACTCTTGAATTTTCAACATTTTATAAAGTTTTAGCAAAAACCATCAAAATAAAAATATTCTTGTACCTATCACACCAAAACCTGATGACAAAACATAAGTAATAAGCCAAGTTTTCCAGTAGACTCTTTACCAATGGGTAGGAAAATCATGTAAAAATATAAAATATGTCAAACTAGAAGTTGAACTTTTTGGATAATGATAAAAGAAATGCCCAAAATACATGCTTAGTCTTGATGAACATACTAACTAGGCTTAAACGTTTCAAAGTTTTCAATTCCCATTCTGTTACAAATTATTTCCCCTATGATGTCACTGTTTTTCCATGATATCTTACACATGTTTAAATAAAGCATTCAATGATTGTAGCATGTTGTATATGACTAAGTACAATTTATAGACAACCAATTAAATTGTAGTCAATAGATACAGTTTTCAGGTCTAAAATTCCTACAAAAATTCTTGCAAAACATCAATCATTTAACAGTCATACGCCAAACTAAAGTTTGTTATATCAGCAATAAAGCCCAAGCCAGCTCTTGTCAAACAAACGACAGATTGAAAGAGACTACAAGTAGAAAACTATTACAAGGCTCAAACCAATATTTTCCAATTATTCAGACCTTGAGTTGTAATGTATCCAATTTAGGTTCCCAAACGAGGTCTTCCTCGTAATGGTCCTTTAAACTTTCTAAAATTCTGGTATAAATTCAAGCCCATCTCCAACTTGTGAACTTAGGCAACGAAAAGTTATATGATAGCAACCATTTTTAAAAATTCAACCATTTAACCTATGGTTGACACATTCAATAATCAAACTAATGTTTTTCTCTTCCATTTCCCTCAAGAACTGACATAAATTGAGGTAATGTAATACATTTTTTATTCTGTCCTATTTCCAATTAAAGCTAGATGGAGCATGTTCAAAAATCTGATGCTTCAACAAACCAAAAAGATTCAAAAGTAACTGAAAGAAGTGATTGGGCTCAGCAAAGAAGCACATGACACAAGATTCTAACGAAATGGTTCATTTGAAATACATATTTAAAGAAGGATTAATTTGAGAAAAAAAAAAAGTCCTGAGTAGATTACAAGCTCAAGGAAATGAAGTTTAAGCCCTACAGTGACAAAAACGCTTTAGCTAAATAGAAAACAAATTTCAATCTAATCCCATTTTAAAAATTTCTACCTCGTATGTGCATGAATCACTTGATGGATTCATTGCAACGTAGGGAGAACAATTGAGCCAACTTCCAAAGAAACAATGTGATTATCTTAGAGATGTTAGTAATAGAAGTTATACTTGAAGTAAGGCCTCAAGAAGTCTCTATTCTTTGAGTGGTTACAAAACCAAGCAATAAGAGCACATGGATCACTAAGCAACTGAAATGTTCAAGGGTTTCTCTTCCATGAAGTTTTAGAGAGAATAGTACAATGGAATCTGAAAAGACTATTGATGCTCAACGCCGCCATTACCTGAAACTCGGCTCAATTCAAACTCAAAAAAAAATCTAGTCAGCATAAGCTGTATAAATTTTTTTTTTTTTCCAAACCAACCAATTTAATGCTAAATCTTATATAAAATTACCAACGTCAACCACTTCACCCATGTTATCTTTTATTTGTCCCTCATCATCTTCTATATTGCAACTTGACATGCTCAAATTTCTATCTTGGTAGTTCCATCAATACACATTCAACTTACCCCCACTAGATGCCACTTCATGAGTTTGTCATTAAAAAAATTTAATTTACATGTCAAATATTACTTGGTGTTGCCATCTGCCTCTCTTCACCTTAGTTTTTGTCTCTACCTGTTCTACGAAGACTCCCCCCTCTTTTCTATAACTTCAAAACCATTCCCTCAACTTTCAAATTGCTAAATCCCCATTCAACTCCATGAATAATTTTGCAAACCTATTTTGCGCTAGACCATGCATTGACTCTACCTGTTCTACAAACACTTCCACCACTCTTTTCTATAACTTCAAAACCATTCCTTCAACTTCCAAATTGCTAAATCCCCGCTCTACTCCATGAATAATTTTGCAAACCTATTTTATACTCTACCATGTAATATCTAAAGTCATCATGCAGCCCTACCAAAAAGGACTTTCATAAACATTTTTACAATTATGTGCAATGGAAACAAGTATACAAAAGAATGACATAACTAGGACAGCAAGTTAGACAAATATTGCTTCAAAGATTGGTTCTAGGATTCGCTAAATTTAATCAATTGAGAATCAATTCAATATCCAGTGGACCTACTTGGGGTGGAGTGGGAAAGAGAGAGAAAGAGAAGCATCAATTTTTTGATGTTTAACAAGTGTGGACAATGTCTCTGAGGCTAGAATTGATAAGATTAAAAGGACTAACGAAGATTCAAAATGCACACAAATGTTAAGAGTTATTTGCCAATTGGTCAAGCATGCCTAGCAAATTGAAAGAAATAGCAAACTGAAAATATTGAAACCATTAGCCAAAATGGTAACTTTCTTATTTATTAGACCAAAACCTGCATTAGATATAGCTACAGCAACTATGTTTCATGTAAAAGTTACCAATTTCAGATTCTGGAGTCAAAGTGGCTAGCCTAATAAGATTTAGGTTTTCACTATCCTTAACACCACAAACCAACAAAAATGTAAAATAGGCAAAGAGTGCATTCAACAGCATATTGCTTTCCACCAAGTTAACACCATCACGAGAACAAAAAGCTATAACCACATATTGCACTCAAATCTCATTTTAAAAATTAAGTATATAGAAAGAAATCAATTGCCAAAAATCAATTAATGATAAAAAAACAATCATAAACCCAGCATTCCCCTAGGAGTAATGAAGAATAAAGGTAAAGTTGGTTTGAAGAGGAGAACTGATGACTCATGTGTCTGCAAGATTGCTGCAAAAGCCTGCAACCATATCAATGTGACAAAAAAAAAAAAAGAAAGAAAACAGAGGTCATACCCTCCTTTAAAGTAGACAAAGCTTCTTGTTCCTGCATAAAATGATAATATTACTTCAGAATATGGTACTCTGTTCAAAATGAAGTATAATTTAGTAAAGCATGAAAATTATAAGAAGGGCATCAAACGAAAAGATGATGACAACAATGTCATCATTATAGAAGTAGTAGCAGAAGTAGTGGTAGTGCTGAGGCACTGAGATTCGTAGCATCAGCTCGTAGCCAAAAAGGGAAATAGAGTGATTGAATGTTGCTTTAATATCCAAGCGGACTGGGATAAACTAAGCTCATGATAACATTGAGCGTGCCACCCTAACTTTAGGGTTTAAGGAACCTCCAACCATAATGAGCCAGGTAGCCAACACAATGGAATGCCTCATTGACAGTGAATAAAATTGTTTGAATGGTGATGCTTATGCATAAAACATCCGACATAAGCTAACGACATTCACATTTTTACTCATAATAATTCATTCAACCACCACTTGTAACAAAATAAAATATTGCTTAACTATCTCTCCGCTTGCATGATAAGAAGTTAAGAAAATTTGGTCAATAATGCAAAGCAGCCCTTGAGGGCATATTAAAGCAAAAGGATAACTAAGAATAATTGAAATTCAAAAAAAATCTAAAAAAAAAAAAGAAATTCAACCAAAAATAATAAACTGATTAATACCCAATTACCCACTACCTAGTAAAAAGAAAATTGAAATTCAACAAAAAGAAAATTGAAATTCAAATTGTCCATTACCATAAACTAAAATTCAGCAAAGAAATCGTAAGAAGAAAATAAAAAACCAACACATTAAGGATTAGACATGGGTACATGACATCAGCCTTGTCCTTGGAAATTGGAACAAAACAAAACAAGCAAGCAGCCTATCCAAAATTTCCCAGAAATGCACTATGATTGGCATTCGGTGCATCACAGACCTATAACATAATAACAATAAGACTACTTACTTGGGCTTCAGCTCGTTGTTGTCTCTCCCTTTCAGCCTTCTTTAGCTCCCTTTCATTGCGCAAGCGTTCATATTTTCTACGATGCTCTTGTATTTTGTGTGCATTAGGTTCAACCTGTTGATTGAAAGATATAATCAGGGAGAAAAAAAATTGCACTATTCCTCCTAATAAACAAGAAGCTACCTTTTTCAGCACCAAACCAATCTCCTCATCATAATCCAACTTTGATGCTACATGCAGATCAATTGCTGCTTCTTCCCATTGGCCCAACATGGCCCTTGCAATTCCTCGTATTTTGTATCCTTTGGCAGAGTCCGGATTGATCTACAACATATGCAAAGAGCCCGACATGTCTGTCAAATATCATAAAGAAAAACTCGTGCACCACATATAATGAATCTGAAACTTCTTTTGCCGCCTATCTGGACAGGGCACAGGTTCACAGGACTAACCTCTAGAGCAGCATTAGCATCATGTATTGCAGCATTCGGTTTCTTTAGTTTAACCAATACACTAGCTGAAAACAGAAACATTTTAAGAAACCAAGAAATGGAAAAATAATAAGATATGACCAAACATTTGATAAAAATTCAAATACAAAATATTGACGTCAAGAAAATGTTTATTTATAATAACAATTATAAAACAAAATTAAAAAAAATTACCCCTAGTTGCATGTAATATTGCTGAAGCAGGATTCAGCATAATTGCTTCTGTTAGATGATCTATGGCTTCATCCAAGTTACCTGGAAAACAAGAAAATGTTGGCAATAAAACACCAGAAGAAATTTCAATTCAAAAAGTTCAACGGTATAAGATGATGACATACCTTCAGAGATTGCATCCATAGCTTTTAATTTTTCTGTTTGTGCAGCATCCTGCTTTTCTTCTGTAACTTCAACTGCAGGATTTCCCATCTGCAAAAGAGAGACAACTATGAGTATTAACTACTAAAGCAAAAAAAAAAAAATGTATATTTCAGGCCTTTGTATGCAACAAATTCAAAGTGCAGAGTTCTATCAAACTATTTTCACCTTTTGAGGTAAATCATTGTCAGGTTCCACAACGTCAGCATTATCCAATTCAATATCAGACTCAATTATGTCATCACCCTCTTCACTTGGTATTTCATCATCAAAGGATTTCTTAGAGTTGGACATGTCAATATCACCTTTCTCCTGCAATGAAATGTGGTTCGTGAAATCAACAAGCAAATGGACCATATTTAATGGTCGAATGCTTTATATATTTTTTTTCAACAAAAAAAAAAAAAGCATCAGCTCAAACCAAAAATAGTTCATCACAAAAGTAAATAGAATTTTGACATATCAGAAAGAAGAATGATTGATATTCTATGTAATTTAGCCACTAATAATTCATAATTCACAAACGGAAAGGACCAAAAAAAATTTATAGACTACAAAGTGTTTATAAAATGGCCTTAAGCTACTCAAAAAGGGCAGAATAAAATAGACACAGACCATTATATTAAAGGATAAAGAGAAAGTGAGGGGACAATACATTACGAACATAGAAAGTAATTGGCAAAATAGCTGATCAAAACAATATTGGAATGCCATCTGTTGACATGTAATTTCTAGAAATAAGAAAATGAAATTGACATAAAGTCGGGCTGGATAACAGCTCAGCCGTTTCCTACAGATAAGACTCCACTTCCATATGTCAAGAAGCTACCTAGTCCCTGCATTTAAAAATTTCTTCAATTTTCACTTGCTCCCTTCCTATTTATATGAATTTCATAGAAGACAAATGAAAATCTTCAACATCTAGGTGAATAATGCACTATCAATTAGACAACCAATCTCTTAGATATATGCAAATTCACTTCTTTGCAAACGATTAATAGTGGAGAACAAATTCAAGAGAAGAAGAAGAAGAAGATATTCATTACCACAGACAACAAAATTGAAGAGCATTTTGTTAAAACAAATAAACAAAAAGAAAAGGTGAGAAATTACCAGTCAATAGTAACATTGTTTTCAAAGTTGATAATTCAGAGTCTTTACAAAAATCGATTAACAATTACTCAGAACTTACAAGTGTTCTTTGCAAATACTGTGTTTGGGAATTCAATTCCTCCCTAAAATATCTATATTATACAGTAGCTACAAAACCCAAAAGCTAATGTAGAAAAGAAGCTTAAAAATAAAAATAAAAATAAAAATTCCTCACCGATTTAGTTTCGGGCGGGATTCGAGCACCGATGCTGCAAACTCAGAAAAATGATATAATAATAGAAATTAACGAAAAGGAAATGAAGTGGGTATAAATAAAGGGAATTGATTAAATAAGAAAAAGCACCTGTGCAGATAGGTTGTGAAGAAGTCGAGAGATGGATCGTGGAGAATGGAAGGATTAGACTTGCACTCATACACAAATTGTTTAAGCTCAGCTATCTTGTCGGCATCCATTGGATATAGATTGTTAGAGGATACTCTAGAGAACACTTGAAGCCTGCGGAAGTTGGCAGGACGCACTCTTTTTACTTACTTTTTATTACGGACTCTCTACTTCTAAGGTACCTCTGCCTACCCATACCCACCAATGGTCTTACTAGCAGCCCCGGGTTTGGTTTTTTTTTTTTTAAATAAAAAAAACAAGATTTTGGAAATTAAAATTTTTTGATCTTTTTATTTTTAAAGTTTTTCATATATATGTAAAAAAATTAAAATTTAAAGTGTATCATAGTATTTAATTTTTAAAAATTGAAAAAAACACAAAATTGCAACTTTGTGAAACAGATTTAGCTGGTAGATTTTTTGTTTAATTGCTTCAAATTATTTTTAAAATAAAAAATTAAAAATATTACTAAAGAATTAGAAAATATTTATAACATTCGAATAGAAACAAAACAATTTAAAAACCAGTCGGCTCGATTTGGATTGATTTTAACGGTTTGATTACTTGGTTTACATGTCAGTAAAGAATTAATACAAATATTTCATTACTAATCGTAAACTAGTGCAATGTGCAGGTATTGATATTAATTTTTATGTTAAATATTTTATTTTAATAATTAATCATAATCAAAATTAATTATATGTGTAAATTTATCCAACTTGAGTCAATATCCATTTTTTATCAAAATTTTGTCGTTCTCTTCTATTCTTGTTACTGTTTTCTCCAGGTTTATGGGCATGAATTTCGTCAAAGGTAATGTCAAATTTAGTCTTCTTGTTGCCATTTTTTTCCAGTTTTACTCAACTGGCACAAATTCATCAAAAGCTTAAAAGCACTCAAAACAATTGCTTGACCATGATATTATTCAAAATAGTAATTATCGGTTCCCACAGGCTAAAAGGAGTTCGTAATTCTCCAATTCTCTTTTGATTGCTTTTTGATGTTCTGTGGGAGGTGTCTTTTGGCCATATGAATTTTGACCCATATGTTCTGTGGGAGTTCATGGGCATGAAGTTGCTTTTTACTATCTTCAGAATCCAGGTAATAACCTAAGCCTGCAGCCCTCATTTTCCAACGAAAAGAAAAGGGCTATTAGCACTAATGATCACCGCAAGCTGGAGCATAATTGCACAAAAATGGAAACCACACAAGCCCTTTCTAGCTTTGTGGTACTGTTGAAGATCACTTGATGGCTCAAAGGATTCACTGGACTCGCATCCAATACCAGTATTGATGCTTAGAATCTTTAACATGTTAAGATCACAACTCCTATGGCAAGAATAAAGCCAGCGAAAGAATCTGCAGCGGCATATTTATCAACCTCCAAGCAGCATGATTCTTAAAATATCTTCTTCTGAAGCATACACCCGACCGGCAGGTGACTATCAACTCCAAAGGTACGTTTTTGTCAAACTTGAAAGAAGCAAAATATCCAATAACTCAAATAGTTGAAATTTCAATACTCCATATTGTAACTAACTGCTCCAACTAATCCTCGAGTCTAGAGAGACTGAAAATTTTAGTTAGATCATGTATCTACTAATCTAGCTAAATAGCACTTTATGAGAAGAGCCATGAATGCTTAGAGTTGAATTAAATGATAAAAACAAAGTTCAGCCCCAACACTGCTTGGCTCTCAAATGCAACAGATTGCAAAAGAGATCATCATGAAGAAAGAATTCCCATGCTTTACATCAGAAATTTGGAATGTCGAATGCAATAAATAGAAATAAAAATGTTAAAGACAAAAGAAAGGAAATTAGCTTCCTGTGTGAAAATTAAAACTTTTACAACATATTGGAAGTTAAGTTACATGGTCATCACCCACAGTGTTACCTATGAATTGAAATTGTTTCGTAAAATATTAAAAAAAAAAAAAAAGGCACTGATAGTAAGAACCATATATATGTATATTGAAGAAATTGATAAAACTAACAATTATAAATAAAAAGAATTAAGAGCAAAAATTGGATGTTGAAGAATAGCTACATAAGTTTGAACTGCATAATTTTGATCTTGAATCCTCTCACTTACTGTCCCCATTGACTGCTGTTTCATGGCTGGTAGAAGACAAGGAATTGATGGATAAACTCACTAGTTAGATCCAGTAGCACCAGAGTCTGAAGATTTCTTGTTCACATTGTATGGCAATGTATTCACCGCCCTGCAATGGACATAGAAAAATGTAAGTTAAGAAATCTTGAGTCGCAATGAAGCGAAAAATAAAATACTTTAATTAACTAATATCTGTATCTTTCTTCCTATTTTCCTTTCTCTTTTACTCTCCACATCAGTTTCCTTAACAAGCTCAAGATAGGCACTGTCACTATCCCACACCTACACTTGAACTCAGGCCTTCCTCATAAGTAAGGAGAGATTATTGTCAGGCTGCCCATGGTTTCTAATCTTGGTAGTTTAGTTAATGCAGATCAAAAACAGGTTGAAGTCTGGGATATGGCATTTCTAACAATCCTCTAGCCAAAAAGATGCGTAACAATTTACATAAACTAAACCAACCATGAGGTATCGTTAACAACTATTTAAATTTCTTCCTTCCTCCTTTCAGTGTAAAATGGATTATGAACATAACATTCCATATCTATCATCATAAATGGATGCCACTTATAAGATCTAATATCTTGACTATTCCTAGTAAATCCTGAAATCCAAAAATAAAGCAAGATAGTCAAAACCTAAGAAGCCCTATCAAAACTCAGTTTCTTCTTTAAAAAAAAAAAAAAAAAATTTGTTTTATTGTTTTTTAACATTAAGATGATATCCATTAAATTATTATTTATAACATATATATGATTCCATTTTTCTAATAAAAATTCATAATAATTAATTTATTGTGATTTCAAATTGGGTGAAACTATTTTCACGGCCAAATTTACTAAATCCACAACGTCATTAATGAATTCTATTTGATTAGACAAATTAATTAATTATTCTTTTTGTCCTAAAATGATTAGCAAAATTTAATTTTTACGAGAATTAAGAAATTTAATTATATTTATTTTACATATTTTAATCACTTTCTTACTAAAATACCCTAATTATTTTTTTATTTTTCAACATTAATATAGTATAATTATTATTGAAATTACAAAAGTTTGTGATAATATTTAAATATCAGTAGTAAAATAATTGTTAGAGCTTAAAAAAATTTATTGAAGAGTATATTTTTTTTTTTTGTATCGAAAATACAAATTCAAAGAAAAAAATATAGTAGTAATTTATTGAACAGTGTGGAAATAGATATCGATTAATAAAAATATATTAGACAATTGTTTGATTAACTATCAATCAAAAAAAGAAATTGTCAATCATTTTGGGACGCTCAAAATAGAAATTTTATCAATCATTTTGAGATGGAAAAAGTATTTATTTTTCCCTAATAACTTCCATTTTCCCTCCTTCTCATTCAATTACGAAACTTTCATATTTTTATTCTTTCCCTACTTATTAGCTATCTATGTCTCTCTTCCAAATTTGATAGGTTTTGAATCTTTTTTTTTTTTTACTAGATTTATGGACTTCCATTTTGTATTAATCAAATTTTTAATGATTTAGATCAGAAAACAAATTATATGATTTGTTTTAAGTATTGGATTCAAATTTTTAAGACTTGGTTTTTGGTCCTTGAAATGATCTTTATCTACAACTTACGAGGTTTAAACTTTAAAGGGTCTATTAGTTTGATGTAACAAGTATAATTTTATTTGAATTTTGTATAAATGTATATAATCTTAATTTAGTTGTCAATCAGTAAATAATACAAAATATATTTAGTTATACCATGACTCCTGCACTCCATACGATACGAACTCAGGAACCAACAGTTGAAACTGAGCTATTGCATAGGTAGTAAACTTTTTTTTTTTTTTAAGAGCAACGGGTAATAGCAGTTGTTACTCCACCAACATGATTGAGAACACAAGCAACTAATGATATTGCTTAGATTAAATTTTAGTTGAAAAGGCAAATGATAAAGAAAGACATACATAGTGAAAAGGAAAAGAGGCAAGAAACTAAGGAAATGAAAAATATGTAAAAGTTGTATATGGAACAAAGGGTAATTGCGGAAATAGCTCCAACCTTTCAAACTTTAACTTTTTTTCTATAACAAAGTAATTTATTAGAAGAAAATTTGCTAGATTGAAATTATGATTACTACTGTTTTGAAACGATTAACCTTTGCCATATGGCAATCCAAACTCTAAAAGCATAAATACAATTTTGAATGTGATGTCATACACCCTGGCCTTGTAAAACCTTTATATGATGTCAACTTTGATGTAAACCCTTGTGCTTGATAATTCCAATAATGCAAATGAGTTAGAAGCACAATCTATAAAAGTGAGGCATATTTTTTTATAAATTGAAATTGTTTTTTTAGTGTCAAGAATCCTCATATTTACCCCTAAATAATTTCACTTTACACCAACTTTTACCATCAGGCTAAGAAACAAAACATAAATACGCTACTACATACCTTTCTTTGCGTTTCTCCAAAAATCGAGCCAATGATGCTTTACGAGCCTGAGGTACAGCCACTGCGAGGATAAGAGTGACGTCACATTTAAGGTAAACTCAGTCCTTATTCAAAGGAAAAAACACAGAATTTAGAAGTCACAAATAAGCTCAGAGCCACACCTGCTGGAATCAGAGTTGCAGAGCCAGGTCCTATTGAACCAACTGCCTTTGGGGGTTCTGTTTGATTATTTACAGATGCTAAAGCTCCTGATTTCACTGTTGCCAATTCACTGGCGCTACTAGAAGTCACAGAAATGGGGCCTGGAAGGCCTGAGCACGTACATGGACCATTTGCTTTATTCGCAACATAACCATCACCACTAGAAGGCCTTGGGATTGCTGTCTGCACTTGAGCTGGGGAGAGCGCCTTGTTATGAGATACTGAAGACCGTTGTCCAGCCAACAGCATAATAGCCTGAGCCTGGACAGAGAAGTAAGCAATTAACAAAAAGAACAGACCAGTTTGAAGCACAAGGTTCAAGAAGCACAGAAAAATAATACCTGCTCAGGAGAAATATCATCATAAACGCACACAGAACCAGCATAGAATATGGTCAATTGAGCAGGAGCGCTAGAGGATGTAGAACTATTCCTACAAGTCAAATCAATCTCACATAGGCAATTACCACCCATCATTGCTAAGTAAAAATGTATAGAAAAGTATTACTTAATTAGATACCTGACATCATTGGTGCCAGCAAAGGAACTTGAAATGGGATGAACAGATACAGGGCTTTTGACTGGAACTCCTCCAAGGGATTGTGAGTTCATGGAATTACAAACAACATTGTTCCCAGTGGAAGCAAAATGGGATTGCAAAACAGAACTGCTCATAGAAACAGTGATTCTTTGATTTTGTTGGTTAGAGACTGGGAATATCCTCATTTGCTGGGGACGGACTGAATGTGTATCTAAGTGTTGTCCAGCATAGGTTGTCACCCCATAATGGTTTGGACCTTGTTTATCAAAAGTCATATTTTTCTACAATTCATAGATGGAAAAATTAGTTCAAATAATTTAAAAGGAATAAGAAACGTGATGATATTGAACAAGGTTATCCTTTACATTCAAACATTTTAGTAATTGCCAGAACTGCACTTCTAACAACTAGCATCTAATAACTTCCCATGGATACCATAAAATCTCAAGCTTCATGATAGAGCCCAAGCTCCTTTTTCTTAAATATGGAAGTAAAATTTAGGAAACAATGGTATATAAAAAGGTAAGTACTGGAACAATGAATCATATAGTAGCAATAACTAACCTGAAACAAGCTAGAGTGTGGCTTCTGGTTTGAATCAAAAACATCAGCAGCGGAAATGGCAGCAGTAAAGTGAGAGGAAGGTAGGGGATCATGAATAGTCTTTCTTGGCTTTTCTTCTGGACCAACCTTAAATGACAAGAACTGAGGAACTGCAGAAACCTTATTTGAGAAAGACCACTGCATTGCTAAACCTTTCATGGGTACTGCAAAGCCAAAGGAATATAGGAATTAGTTGTCTCCACGACTGCAGTCTCCAAATAAAACTCAAGATATGGCATGGCTAATAAACAAATACAAAATCACATACACGCAGAAATAAATTAATGAATGACCTTAATTTTGACAGAATATTTAAATGCTTCAACACTAAGGACCAAATAGGAAACTGACAATTGTTAAGAAGAGATTATTAATTAGATTGCTCTCATACACTGCTAAACCATATGCCAAAAAGAATCTTGACATATTTTACATAGATAATTATGTAGAGACAAAGCTGAAACTTATTTTAAAACTTTTAGGCACTAGAAGTATTCAATTGAGATTAAAATACTTATTAGAATTCTTATCAATACATACTTGAGAAAAAAAAATTCAATAAATGACCCTCTTCCTGTCTTAACTCTTAACCCCTTCCATGAAAAGTGAAAAAAATAAAATAAAATCATTTCCTCCATCAAATAATTGACTAATTTTTAGAATTAATATGTAGATGAGTTGCAAATGCACTAATGTACATAACACTCATTACGTCTAGCCCCCAACTCTCAAATCCAGCTTTAAGTACTACAAATGCTAAAAGTCTCAAGCTTCTATACCGCTAAGATAACAAGACATCTCTAATATTTTGAGATGAACACACTAAATCAGTTTATACGGTCAATCATTGCAAGAATAAACACATGCTTCACTGGTTACAAACAAAAAATAGAACCTTACATCCAATAACTGAGCGACAAATGCAAATTGTTCACAGCTTCATTTTTTTTTAATTGCAGAAGATAAAGAGCGCAACTGATGACTTCAGGAACTTGGATTTTTTAAATCTTGATTTTGGTGAGAAATTTTTTATTTCATTCAAAAGTTGGTTGCATCTGGCCAAGCACTGCCATTCAGTATAACCACATATAAATTTATAAAAGAAGACAAAAATTATTTTCCAAAAGGAAAAAGTCCCTGTAATAAGAGCATAATTTATTCACATTGTACCTTTTAATATTAGATATTATTGTAATGTGTTTCTATCTTTGGTGGGGCAAAGACTTTATTATCTTATGCATTGGCAGGCACTACCATTCAGAACATCAATTTTTCCTTTTTCTTTTTAAAGGCAACTCAACATCACCCATTAATTTATTAATGAACCAGCTCATGTGCATGGTAGCAAAAACATTATCATATTCCACCAATACAAAATTTAAAAGTCAAAAATGGGAACTTCAAAAAATATATATAAATATGTGTGAAGATCATAGAAAAAATCCAATTAAAAGTATAATATTGGAAAGATACATGTTTTCTATATATAAACTCCCCAATCTATTTGACCGACTCACAATGTGAAAATACCCACCGCAATAACAAATTCTCTACCCTCATTAGTTAAGTGTCTTTCTTACTCGCAATAAACCCTTACTATTGTCTAAAACATAATTTCTTCCGATTAAAATTAAAAAAATCCCAATCCAATATTTAATAAAGAAAAAAAGAAAAGGAAAAAAATATCTATATGATATACTTGTATGGCTTAGAAACGTATATAAATACTTTAACCATTGCAGAACAGTCTACATGAAAGTTTTTTAATAGAAATGAAATGCAAACTGAGCTTATTTCATTTGAAAATTTACAGAGAGTAAGAGATTGATGAAAAGGCATTAAAATATTTATTAAATACTAACGACTGAGCATCAATTTGAGTGTTTTTTCTTAAGAGATAGAAGTATTCAAAAATTCATGAATCTGAACATTTGAATTTTGAGAAGCTACTGAATGGAAATATTAAACTGTAATCTTCTCTCACTTCATTCAAAAAAGAAAAAGTCACTCCTAAGTCCTACTAACTAAACAGTAATATCAGGACTCAAAACCACTGGTTGCATTATACCTTTTAACCCCTTGTTAACAGCCATCCACTTTACATATGTAAAAAAAAGTACCTAAGTTTGGTGGCTTACATTAGAAAAAAAAAATTGTAACTTGTGCTTAAGATGTGTCTTTATTTTTATTTTAATTAAAAACAATAATATTCTTCCCTAGGTTGCTTATGGAAGAAACTATCTAATGTTCTCCACTCTGCAAATTCACAGTTGTTCCCCAAAAAAGCACATGAACATGGAACTCAAAAGTTGGATTAAACTCACTAATACCAACCACAAGAAAAAAAAAAATTTCTCACACTTTCTAGGCGACCAAACAAGCAAAAATCATAAAAAAAAAAATGAGTTTCCAGAAACTGAACTTCCAAAACCATCAACCTGAAGAAGAAGGAGGAGGATTGAAATAGAAAAGCATACCAGAATCCAGCCAGCCATCAGTGGCAACGTCTTTCACTGTAACAGGAAGCTTTTTCGAACCAAGACCCAGAAAATCTCTCTCCATAATATCTCTACAACGCAAGAACCCAGTTATTTATTTATTTATTATTTTTTAAGTTCTGTTGTATTTCAGCAAAGCACGAAAAAGAGAGTACGGGTGATGGCTTCTTTAGGCAGAGAAAGCAAAGATAGAGTTGTGGTAGAGATAGAGAGAGAGGGGAAAAAAATCGTGGAAGGTTTCCTTTCCTTTTCTCTTTTATTTATTTTTTTATTACACCACGTTTGTCTTGTGCTGCAATAATTTTTGAAGGGATAGAGCGAGGCGTTCATGGCAATCGTAACGGATAGAGCAATTTTGGACTTAATTATTTCATGTTTGAATCATTTCGGTGACTCAAATCACCCATTAAATTTAAAATTTTTTATTTTGTTAAAAAATATATTTTTAAAATATTCTTTATATAATAAATTTTTTAAAAAATATATTATTTTCAAAATTTTAATATAATTATTAAATAATTTATAAAAAAATTATATATCATATTTCACTGTCGATTATCACTCTGTTATTAACAATCACGATCAATTGAATATTTTAATATATTTTGATAATTTTTTTTATTTCATCCACTTTAAAATAATTAGTAAAATTTTTATTTTAGATATCTTAAAATGATTGATAATTTTTTTAATTGATAAATAATTGTCTAATATACTATTATTAATTAACATCTATTTTCACATTATCGATAAATTATTACTTATATTTTTTTACTTTGAATTTATATTTTGATCAAAAAAAAGAATTATGCTCTTCAATAATTTTTTTTTTACATTTCAATAATCATTATTTTACTAATATTTAAATATTATCACTAAATTTTGTAATTTCAATAATAACTATACTTTATTAATGTTGATAAAATAAAAAATAAATATGGATATTTTTGTAAAAAAATGATTAAAATACACGAAATAACTATAATTAACTAATTTTTTTAATTTTCGTGAAAAATAAATTTTATCAATTATTTTGAGATAAAATGAGTATATATTAGAGATTTAATAAATCAAATCAATATTTTAAACAAAGCTAAATTCATGAAATTAATAACTATAATTGTCGCTCCTTAAAAAAGTAAAAGACCAACTAATCTATACCTAATTGGCACAAGTTTGACAACATTGATTATGTATATTATTGAAGTTTTCATAATTAAAGCATAATTTAAGAATTCCATTCTATATTTTTTTTAAAAAATACTAATAATTTATATAATTTCAGAATTTAATAACAAGACCGTCAACAATTCAAATTAATTTAAAATAATATTATTAATAATTTACTAATTCTTGAAAAATATACTAAATTCACTTTCCATAGATTATTATTTTTAATATACATACATACATATATATATATATATATATATATATATATATATATATATAGTGTGGTTGTTTGAACCAATTTAATACAAGTTCGATTTAGTTTAGTTTGAATATAAAAATTGTCCAAAATTAAAATCAAATGCACTATTCATTCAGTTTAATTTGGATATTTTTAATATTTATGTTTAATTATTTTTATTAATTTCTCAATCTGATTTAGTTTATCTAAAATATTTAGCAGTGAATTTTGAATTTAGCAAAATTACTAAAGTCCTTTGACGGTATCATGATATACTAATCAATCCCAATTATAAAATATTCATATATGTTTTGGGTTCTCTTAATTTATAGGTATTTTCGGCACTTTTTAGAAAATTCGACATGTAGTTAAAATTTTAGTATTATTATTATTATTTACTTTAATTAAATTTAAAATATTTATTAGCAGTTGAATCTCAAACTTAATTAATTAACTAGATTTTGTTATTAATCGTACAATTTATTTTTACCTCTTACTTTCTTTCTTTATTATCTAATATTTTATCAAAACTCATCTATTACGCTATTATTTTTTTATTATCATTTTAGAAGTTTTTAATGAAAGAAAAAAGTCTTTTCCAAAAATTAGTGCCTATTGACACTCATTTTGCATATACATCTATACTATTGAAATTTAATAATGACGATCAATAATTGCTTTTTCAATTTATTAGTCTTGATTTGCTAATACCTGAAAATACCTCTAAATAGCGTTTGTAAAATTTAGAATTGTATTTTAGAGGTTTAAATATGATTCTAGCTGCTTGAGAGTCTATCTAAAAGCATTAATATGTTAATGATATATAAAAGAAAATAATATTTTAAACACATTATATGTTGCTTATTTTAGTAAAATTATAAATATATTTCTCCTGAGATCAGATCAAGCTTACAAACAAGTTATGTTTATTGTAAAATTATAATATAAAAAAAAGCAAATTTACTAAAATAAATTAATGTTTTAATTTTAAAGTAAATATAAAAATTCAGTTTTCACATTCAATTGATTATTTTTGCAGATAGTTTTAGACAATGAGCACTTTGAGTGTCAAACTCACCCTACGAAAATCCTATGAATTTGTACTTTGTTCTCTTGTTTCATATTCATTTTTAGATAAAAAAAAAATCTATATCATTAAAAAAGTTAAGTACTCAAAAGTTATAATAGTAATTTAAATTCAAATTTTTGCGTATAGGTCTAATTTAGTTTAAAGTTCAATAATTTTCAAAATAGTTAAAAATCATAAAATTGAATGTAATATTTGTTCAATTCATATATTTATGGTAAAATTTATAACAAAATTTGTGTCAAAATATGGTGAAATTTTACTAGTATTATTTCTATATTTATGTATTTCATATTTCTGATTTATTACACTATTATTAATTTTGATCAAAATATGAATTAAATTAATATTGCATTTAATTTCATAATTCTGTCATATTTTGATAATCTTTAAAATTTAGACTAAAATTACATTGATAGGTAAATATTTAAATTTAAATTACTATTAAACCCACTTACCTATTACTATTCCCATTCTTAATATATATACTCTCATATTATTCTTACTCATAATATATATACTCTCATAAAAAATCCACTTGTAATATATAGATTCGCATGAAATATAATTATACAGAACATAATAATAAAACAAGATAGAATGAGTTTTAACATTCTTGTGTTTGTCTTAATAAATCTTAAATTTAATTATAAAAAATAATATTTTTTAATTCTTTATATATATATATATATATA
>CATIWR010098648.1:0-21835 GCA_949677035.1 Omphalea diandra | reverse complement strand
AAAAATACTCTTATACATTCAAATATAATTTTCTTTTATTTTTTTATTTATCAAATTTTTAATATTAAAATATAAATTTATTATTATTAGTCAAAAATTATATTTTATTTTTATTCACAAAAAATGTGAACAATTAATTTTTTATAATTTTTATGTTGTGAGTTCGGTGAAGAAGATAAAATAGTCTTAAATTAAGGATAAATATGTAATTTTGATGTTTAAATTTTCCAAACCCATGCAAACAGGGTGTTTGCATTTTAATGGTTTGGAAGAGTTTGGAGAGTGTTTAGCAAACTCTTTCAAACCTTTACATTCCCTCCAACTCAAACATAAAATTTTTTTTTAAACCAATCAAATCAATTCAATTCCATTATAATCACTTCATTCAAACATAGGATTAACATTTCTTCGTGAGGCCCCTGAAGCTGTTTTGATTAGGTCGTCCATTTGGGAAGCACCACGTCTTGATTGCGTCAAATTCAATTTAGATGTGTCCTTAAAAATTCAATATAACGAGTTATACGAGCATAAACCATTTTGGTCAGGTGATGATGGGGAGAGCCCTCCAAGCTCGATTGACATCAGTTCTTCAAGGAAAAGCCATAGCATTGGAGGAGTCTATCAATCATGCTCTCTATTCAGGTTTAAAGAATGTTATTTTTGTAGTTGATTCTGCAGTTCTGTTAGAGATGATTGATTTAACTCTGAATATTAATCGGGAAATGAATTGCAACTGTAGCTAATATGTTAAAGTCAAAATAACATTTTATTATAATTACAAGTGGAGTCTTGTTAGTGGAGCCGCAAACACGGTAGATTTTGCGGCCAATTCTCCGTTTGTTACATACTGATTTTTGGGCTTGTTTTTCCTCAGATAGCAGGAAAATCCTGTGTAGATGCTGTTGGACTTTCTTAATGCAATCCTCTGCAATTAAAATTAAAATTTAGAAAAAAAAATCCTAACCATTTCTATTTTATTAAAGGTTTAAAATAATGAGGCAAGTAATTTTAATAGAATATTTTTATTCTACTATGTAATTTTAATAGAACATTTTTATTCTACCACGTAAAGACATGGCACAGAGGAAAGATAGGACGAAATTTAAACGTTCCCATTCTCTCATTTTATGGAGGAATGAACTGAGGGAGAAGTTGAAGTGGGAGACAAGAACGTGGCAATAAATCTCCAATATATACACTTACGTTGGAATTCAACATTAACAATTAGTAAACGAACGTCTTCCAAACAAGGTGTCAAAAATTACCATAAAAGATTATATATTTCGAGTTTGAAACAAATTCATGCCCAGATACTGGCGGCCTACATATAAACCAGTCTTGCCATTCTTGGTGAGAAAAATTCTCACAGGATTCAAACAGATAGAACCTGACTCAGCAGAATCACGGCATTAGCATCTCCCAGTTGAGTAAATCTTCGATTTCACTCAGCCAAAGGACTGTTGAATTTACTTCAATCCTCTTAATTTGTTGAAGGAATAATATAGGCCTTTTTTCTACCATGCTACATAAGCATGCATGCTACATAAGCATGTTCATGCTAATTCATTACCCATATTTAAACAGCATAGCTTTTCTCTAAAAAACCTCTAACAAAATCAAAGCTTGAAAACTCAATCAGCTTTTACCTGTGGGAATGCTCCGAACTGACTCAGGCACAGCAGCCGAAACAATTCCTAGACTATCATATGCCATTTGCTGGCGATGGATATTACTTATTCATGAATCTAAAGCACACTTTTTCAAGTAACACGGACCAACATTACCAGCTGCAGCATTTCAGTTAGCAATTAACTAAAACCTATTGTATCATCGTTGGACATAATCTTCCAAGAGCAGATACAGAAGTAATGAACGTCATCCTTCCTCTTTTAATCAAGGCCCAAGAACTTTTCAAGCAACAGTTGGCACAAAATTATGATATATTTCTGCAAAAGAGAACGCCGGATATTAAATGTTAAGCAACTTACCTTACATTCACCCAGTCAAGGCCATAAGAAGACATTAAATATAAGTAGACATCCATAAATAGAATTTTTTTTCCCCCTAAAGCAGCAAGCCAGACCTCAGGCCTAATACAGTGAAGTGATCTTATTATCGGCCATTAGGCTCTGCAACCCTAGGCCTACACACCATTTGTTCAATGAACTTGGAAAGACGCAAATGTTTTGCAGCCCATTGCTCAGCCAATTTCTGTTCCTTCGCTTCTGCATCTTTTTTCAATTCAGCTAATTGTTTCCTGTATTCTGCTTCAATCCTATCAAGAGAAGCCGTTTGTTCTTCCCTAAGAGCCTTAATCTTCGATTCTATATCTTCCATTTTCTCTCTCCTCCGGCATGACTTCTCTGACTCCAGCTGCAACTCCACCCTTCTTAGCCTCCAGGCAGCTTCCTTCTTATGTGCAGCCCAAACTCGATGCCCTTCTTCCAGCTCTCTGCAACATTCCACTAACTCTGATATCATCATGTTTTCACCACAAGGAGGGACTGATCCATGAGTTGGCAGACTGCCCAAAACAAAAGAAGTGTTATCCAGTCCTCTCTCAGGCTGCAGCCACCGGATTGAAGGACGAGGAGCTGCAACTGTTGGTGAGAGGCTAAGGGTAACAGAAGGAGATGGTGGCCTCACAGAGGACGTGCTGTTAGAAGTAGAAAGCCATGGGGGAAGCAGAGAAGGTGCAGGAGCAGGAGGATCAGTGTGAAGAAAACCCCCATTGGAAGTGGCCATGACAAATGCGGGAGCAGGGCGCTCTTTCACTAGTTTCTCTGCAAAAGTCTCTAGAATCCTATCGTACTTGCCCTCGTCAATTGGTTCTACAGTCTTGCTGTTTTCCTTCTGCTCTCTCTGCTGCTTCTCTTTGAACACTTCCCACCACTTTCCAAGTCTCTTAGCAGTTCGGCCTGGAACTTCGGCTGCAATTTTCTTCCATTTGTTACCGTGTTTGGCCTGAAGTCGGATAACAAGACGCTGCTCTTCTTCAGTAAGGGACCCTTTCTTTATACCAGGCTTGAGGTAGTTCTTCCACCTTTCTAAGCAGGATTTGGCATCCCTGTTTAGGGGCGTGTTCATGCGCTGAGATACAAGGTTCCACTCCCTTGGACCATATTGTTTAACATATGCACGTAACAAAGCGTCCTCTTCAGCTCTCCAACGCTGCCTCTCCTTCATTTCCAGGTGCAAATGCCACTGCCCATTGTCTTAAACTCTTCATAATGGATCTGAAAATTGCCAGGTCAACATGTCAGTCTGATTTAACCAAGACATATACAACCTCTTCTTGAAGAGCTACATGAACTGATAAGGTTGTTTCCACAATGAATATATTTAAACGAAGAAAAAGTAACAAAGATATCAAACGTGAAATGATAACATGTACCTCACCACAAGTATCATCTAAAAGGCTCTCAAACGCAGATACACTTAATTAAAATGGACATGAACATGCAACCAAATTTATTAAAGTAAATTTTTAACTTTTTGCACTCATAAAAAAGATAACATAGAAAAAGATAATCAGGAACAAAATAGACCTCAAGTACCCATCCAATCTCTTTATGGATCTATCTCTATTATGAAAATAGAATTGGAAATATGGATTTACCATATCACCACTAATCAGGAACGCGAAAACAACCACAATAATCAGGAGATTAGGCAATTCATAGAACTGATGCTTAGATTTTCCACTACTCAGCCACCGGTACAACTTTGCATTGAATATGCTCCAAAGTACACAACGGACACTGTTGGGAGTTATAAACAACTCATATAAATGACAAACTGCAATTTTTTTAACAGAAAAGGAAGGAAGAAGAAGTATTACAGGGACTCTCTAGACAGTGACTAAACAAGGAATCCCCACGCTAGAGGTGCTCGGCATCAATAATGCACATTGCACAGAAAAAAACTGTTGGTTGGCTCTACATCAACATTACTTGAAGTGATTGCCTCAGAAATTTATCAAGACATACCAAATTCACGCACACATAACAAATTCAACTCCCCCCCTCCCCCTCCAAAAAAAAAAAAAAAAAAAGACCCAATTATGTGATTGCAATCATGTGTAAATTCAATTAGGATTCAGGTATGATTCAAAGCCTTCAGAATTCTTCAAACCAACAGTAAATTGTCAATGATGAATAGTATATTTTAACAAGCATATCCTCCAAGATGTATTAAACATAAAAAAATATTATTGCGTCCAGCGTTAGCTTCTGGGCTACTGACCAGAGCCACCTCACGATCGATAAGGTAATGAGAGTGACGTTAATTTTAGAACAAAGTAACAGTAATCACAAAATGCCGTCAATCCAATGTTTTTAACACACCACAATCAATTCTACAGCCAAAAAATTCCAACTTTGATAACACCAGTATGATTTGTGCGGAGAACATAATTGACATTGTTAGATCCCCACCACAACCACTAAATAAATTATCAAACACATTTTGGAAATGGTATGCCAACAAAAGTTGCTTTCGAAAATTAAATGACAAAAAAGGTAAAAATTGAAAACGCCACCCAGAAGGACATTTACCAACAGAAATATACGCAAAGTAAATTTGGAAGATACAAACACTCCTTATCTAAAACAAGACAGATGAAGGCTAAACGGAACCATCAATTATTACATTATAAACACAACATCTGCAATGGAATAACTAACATTCCTAGATTCCAAAAAAAAAGCACAACGAACCAAGTACTAAACAATAAATAAGCACAAACCATAACTTCACAAGGAACTAAGCTAATGTCCTTGTTCATTTTGAGGCATAGATTCAAATAAACAAAACCAATCAAAATACAAAAAGCTAATTTTCTCAGTAACCAACCAAACATTCTACTATTTGACAGGACAAACAAACAAGTTTGCTTAAACAGCTGTAAAAGCTAAAGGAAAACTAAACCAAACAAAACCAAACCATTTTTCCTTGTTCATAAAATGGGTGCAGAAAAGGGCTTACATTTGATCATCAAGTACTTAAAACCGAGGTCCTTCTTCGACACATCTTCAACCCGAGACTTATAATGAGACACGATAATTACAATGAATCTAAACGAGCTAAAAAAAAATGACCCAAACCCTAGAGAGAGAGGGACAGAACGGACAGACAGTCAGGAAGAAACTGAGAAGAGACGAGAGCAACGCTTTAAAAAGGAGCAGAAACACACAAACGAGAGATTAGACATTTAAATACAGTAACAGTGTTATCCAAAGAAAGGGAGAGATCTGACAAGAGAAGGCACGTTAAATAGAAAGAATGGGAGAAAAAAAAAAGGAACGGTATTTATGGAATGCGTCCAGCTGCTCCGCTCCCCAACCGCCACCACCACCACCACCGGTCCACCAACACCAACAGTTTACTTGTATCAGGTGAAGAGACAAAACTTAGAAAGAGAAACCGAACTAAGGAAATACATTAGAGCGTAGACTCGATTTCAGCGCTTAAAATGCGCCACCTTCTCTCTTTCGTTTTGGAGGTTTTTTCGCTTTTCTTTGTTTATTTATATTATGAAGATCCCACTTCTTCACTAGCTAGTAACAATACTGCCTTCCGTTATTTTAAAACACACACCTGTCATGTAAATTGCAAAACAGCAAAATCATAGCCATGGATCCGTCTGACTCCCACTACATCAACCTTTCATCAACCATTCAATAATTGAATAGTGACCGCGCCTGGAGAGAGAGAATGGAGGAAGATTACGCCAGTTTTACACTATTGGGAAAGCGTGACATTATTCACGCACGTGTCGTGTAGCGTGGTGGATTATGTTAATCCAACGATGTGGGTGTACCCGACATAATCAATCAATTTCAGTTGGAAATAATAATAATAAATTATATTACGAGAAATATTTGTGATTTACTAAATTCATATTTTAATAAATAAATAAATTTTTTTTGTTATAATAACATTATATTTTTTAATTACAAAATTATAAAACAATTATTCAAAGAAAATATAAAATGGACATACAAAAATTATCTTAAAATAAATATTTTAATTAAATAATTTAAATTTAAAACAATTTAAATTTAAAACAATTTAAATTAGATTAATTTAAAATTTTAATTTAATATAAAATAAAATTCTAATTAATAATTTATAAAATTTTTATATTGTACTTAGGACTATAAGATGATTTAAATTATTGGTAAGTAGCTCAAATTTGACTAGTTAAAAAACTCGTTCAAGCTTGCTGATTAATTAAACAAATCAAATTCAGAATTGATCTTTTTTTATGAACAATCTCAAACATATTTAAGTTCAATGAAAATTTACAAATAATTTAAAATAAATTTTAATATAATTATTTTATATAAATATATTTTTTAAAAAATAGATAATTACATCATAAGTATATATTAAATAAAAAACAAGGATTTTAAAAACATAAAATTAAGATTAGTATATAGAAAAATAATTGCAAAATAAAATAAATATTAATATTATGTAAGTTTTATTAGTTAAATGCATTTGTAAACAGACTCAATTTTGATAAAAAAAAATTAATAAAAAATTTAATTTTAAATTCCAATGAAAAAAAATGAGCAAATTAAATTCAAATATTATGATGCTGGACTTGATTTAAAGTTGATTAAGCGCTAACTATATGCAATGCATGACTAGAAATCCTTTTAAGATTAGCGATATTGTTAGTATTAGGGTAAGACAAGCGTCAGCCAAAGTCATCGTTTTTATATATTATATTATAAAAAAGACAAGAGAAAATTATGGCGCACAATAGCAAAACAACGCGCCATCGAAAAAACGAAAGGACCAAGTTTTTTCGTAGTCTGGGCAAAATGATTTTTCACTGCTGGTTTCCTTTTTTTTTTTTTTTTTTCTTTTTCTTTTTTTAAAAAAAATTATATTTTTGCTCTTTTAGTTTCGCTTGCTCTTCTTCTCGGTCTATTCGGGCAGCGTTTGTTCTTTTCTGGCTTTGATGCAAAACTGTGCGGAAGTGACTAGAGATGAACTGATAAAGAGACATGGTAATTACTTACAGTGTATTTATGGCACACCATCCTCCACTTATCTATGCTAAGCCATCATCTAAACCGTCCATTAGAACCCAACAAGATTTATTTTTGTGATTGTGGTGGTGGGGTGATCATCTAAACCCCGTTGACGAGTCCCCAGAAAATTCTGATTCTCACTACGTCACCGAATAGGACGGTGGGTTTTTTGTTCTCTGGTCCCTAGAGAGTAGAGATGAACGAGCCCGCCTCCCCAGTGGTGATGGAGTTGAGATAGGGTACACGGGAACAACATAGGGGAGAGGGTAGGGGATAGAAGGAGGAGGGATATTTTGATTAGGAGTGGGAATGGATGCCACGTGGGTGGGCGGAGTGGGGGCCCAAGGGTGTGGCAGAGGGGGGACTGTAGTCCGGGTTTCGCGGCACAAGGGGACGAAGGTGATAGAGACTGGACGTTCTAGTAGTGAGCCGAGAGTGTCAGTGATACGTTACGTCGGTTTTTTCCCTCATATTGCTGTCTCTCTCTCTCTCTCTGTTATATGGTGGACCATTTTTCTGTCTCTTTTTATTTCTGGGGTCTAACATTACCAACAACCCACCACCCTCCAATCAGACCTTCAGTTTCCAGTTTCTTTCTTACTTTCCCTTGTTATCGCTCCAGCTGTTGTCATATTACTCACCCCCACCTTTCTATTTTAATTTATGGTTCAAAAACAAATTCTCTGTATTTTCACAATTAAGTCAGATTAATAGATTAAAATTATGTTAAAATCCACACGTCAGATGAAACTAATTTAATTTAAAATTATATTACTTATAAAAAGAAAATTTTAAAAAATTTACAGTGTTTTATGTGAAGTTTAAATACCTTTTTTGAATCCAAAAATTACATTTGAAAGAAATTTGAAATAATTCGAGATTTTTTAGATCTAATTTGATGCAATCCAAGTCTAATTTGTGTGTTGATTCAAATCCAACCCTTGGATCAATCTGTGTGACTCGATTAAAATTATTAAACATATTTAAAATTTATGTGACATTAGAAAAATAATTTTTATTTTAATTATATATGAATTTAACTTAATTACTTGTTTTATATAAAATTAAAAAATATTTTTTTTTATTTTAACTGTATATGAAATTAATTCAATTACTTGCTTTCATTATGAATAGTCATTTGCTTAAAATAAATTATACTTAATTTATTAGGCACTTAAATGAAAATAAAAAATTTTAATCAATTTATGTTTATATAAAACTTATCTGTTTATAAATGATTTTTAAAAAAAATTATTTTTCTTAAATTATAAGAAAATATTATATAAATAATAAAAAATTTAAATTTCTAAAATATTTGTAAAAAATGAATAATAAATCACAAACATAATTCGTAAGTCGCCCAAATGGTTTAATTCAAATTATTAAAATATTTAAAAAATTAAAAAAATATTTTTTATTTTTTATTCTATATAAATTTAATTCAATTTGCTGTTTTTATTATATATTCATTTGCTTAAAAAATAAATTATAATTAATTTGTTAAGTATTCAAATAAAAATAAAAATTTTAATTAAATTTTATTTATATAAAGTATATTTGATTAAGTAATTTTTTAAAATTATTTTTTAATAAACTATAAAAAATATTGCATAAGTATTAAAGAATCTAAATGGACATTAAAAGTGAATAATAAATTATCCGATTCAAAAATAATTTTTAAATATAAATCTAAAACTAAATATGAAAACTTTTATGTATATAAATGACTTGAAAGAGTCATAAATTTAAGCAATCCAACTTAATAGCAGCATAACCCAACTCAAAAATGATGCGACTTGAAATGATTCAATTTGATTTATTTTGCTACCTCTAATTAAACATATTTTTCAGTATTTTACAATATTATATTTTTTCTATTTTAGAATATTTTTTATTTTTAAAAATAATATTTTATTTAGATAAAACTAATTGAATTGATTACCTGAAAATTGAAAATTAACCAATTCAACAATTGTTTAATTATTGAGTTGAAAATCTCATTGTTGAATAATCCTTTTATAAAGTTAAGAATCAAGAATAAGTTTCTGCTTATTTCTAGAGATTTAGCTAGTTCATTTTTGGAAAATACTTTCTACAAAATTTGGAAATATAATATTATGCTCCAACATGTAACTTTTCCAAATAATAATAACAATTTGAAATGTTTTTATTTTGCCCCGAAAAGAGAAACTTTAGAAATTACTTTACTTATAAAATATAGTTAGGGATGTGTAGTCAATTCAAATCAAATTGAATTGATTGAATAAAAAATTTTGATTGAATTGCATCAAATCAAATGTAGTATTGAATTGATTTGGTTTGGTTTTATTATAATTTGATTCAATTCAAATTGAATTTTGTTAAAAAAAATATTTTCTAATAAAATAGTTTTGAGAATATACTTCTAATATAAATAATAAGTTTTTAATATATTTTTACATATTTTTAATATATAAAATGAAATTAAGTAAGTTTAAACTATTTTAATTTGATTTGATATACATTTAAATTATTTAATTTGATTTAAAATTAACTCAATTTAGTTCAATTAAATCAAAATTTTTATAAAAAATCAAATTCATCAAAAATTTTTTAAAAAATTAAATCAAACTGAATTTATATAAAAATCAAGCTAAAAAAATTGAATTTATTTAATTAAATTAAAATTTTCAAGTTAAACTGAATTTGCTCAGCCCAATATCTTTTTGCTCATTCTAGTATCTACCAAAGGAGCAAAAGTGGATATAAATTTGGTTTATTAATCATTTTATAAATCATTTGGAATAAAATCATTGAAATTGTTTTGCACATAAAACTTAAAATTTAATAAAGGAAAAATTTTCATATCTATAATATTCAGATCTATAATATAAAATATTTTTTAAAAATCAAAATAAGACATATACTAAAAAAAATTACAAAAAGATACTACTAATAAAGAAGTAGGCAGAATAACTTCATCCATCATTAAAGTTCTTGTCAGATTCAAGGTGGACCCTGAATTACCCATCAAGGTGAGAAAATTTTATTGAGAAAAATTCTATTTTAATGGGAGCAGAAAGAAAGGATTGATACTGGGCTTAAAAAAGAAAGTACAGGAAGGGTAAACATGGAATATTGAAAAGGAGATTTGACATATCAACTTTTATTGTAAAATTGAGGGAGATCCTCCCTCATCTCTGCCATCACCATTAGGTGTGAGCCCACCTCTGGAAAAGCCAAAAGCTTTTTATAAACTAGGATTATTATTGTTGGTGTATAGCCAGTGCATCATCCTCCTTAATTTTTACCGTTAGATCCCTGCCCATGGTACACTTAAATACATCATTTAATAACTATATATTACATTTATTACTATGGAATAAAAATTAAAAATAAAAAAATAGTGCTCCAGGAAAAGGATGCAACGCGTATGGGGATCGGTGATGGAGGTGGTTGAAAATCAGTCCATGGGTTTTTAGTTTTAACATTGTCGTCTCGCCAACGAGTCTCTTTCAAAATCTACATGGGTTAGAAAAAAATTTGTAAACTGAAACCAAGTTAAAAATTAGATGAAATTGAATTGAAATTTTGATTAATCAATCTTATGGGTTTGATTTTAAATTTTATGTTAACAGTTTTTCAATTTTTAATTTTTATATTAAAATTAATAATTAACTGAATTTATTGTATATTATATAATTTTTTATATACATATTTTACACATTTATCATAATATATGATATTAATATATTATATATATATTTCTGATAAAAATTATATTTTAAATAAATTTCAATAACCATAAACTGACTAATTTTTCAAATAATTAAATTTTTTTATAGGCACAGTTTGATTTTTGGTTCGAAAAAATTTAAGACAACTCACAGTTTGATTAATCAAATCATGATTACCTCCAATTTGCACCCTATTTGTTCTAAAAAGATGATCATATGATCATATCTAACATTACCCTTAATTAATATGGTCAGGTCCACTCTACTTGACAAATGCCTAGTTCATTGTTATGGGTTAAGCCCATTATATTTATCATAAGTCCAATTAGGTTATGATTAGATCAACAGCTTAATTGTCAATTCGACTAGGTCCATATATATGACTTTTCAACTCATCCCTAATTATCCTTTTTAGAAAACATTACTCTCTTAAGAAAATGTTATTCTCTTTAGGAAGTATCATGCACTTGAAGAAGCATCGTCCACTCTATAAAATATGTTCATTCTTGTCTAAGCCTAAATATTCCATTTGAATGTCTGTATAAAGAGTCCCTAACAAGGTATTTTATTTATTTTGTCATATAATATTGCTCTCACATTCAAATAGCAAATCTAACTTAAGCATTGAAGTGAACATCTAGCACAGAGTTGGATTCTCCTCTCAACTCTTTCTAATTTTATAGGCCTTGGCTAAAGGAGTTCAAGAACCATTAGCTCAGCATTGTCAAGTTCATTATTTGGAGTGGTGAGTGTGGATCAAGCGAGTAGCTCTTTATTTTCCATTCTTCAGTAGTGGCTTCTCCTAGCATTAACCTTAAAAACTAGCAACCACGAGGCGATTCAGAAATGTGAGGACCCAGGGATGCCTCCATCATGGACCATGCATCACTTCCCCCCAACAACGCGAGAAGGCAAGCCTTAAGCAGTGTAGTTAGCACATAGTCACAAGATCATCAAGCCAATGCTCGTTTGGCAATTGTTTATGAAGAATTTATGATAATGTTGTGAGAACTTAGAAAAACCTTTAAACAAAATCATGGGCATGCAATTTATTGATCCAAGTTGGTCAAACCTAATTTTTTATCTTGACAAGTTAGATTGAATGGTACTAATATATTTACTAAGTGTTGTTTTTACATAAAATAAGTTTAGAATAAGTTAAAAAATGAAAGTTAGCAAAATCTCCAATTGCTAAAAACTGACATGTAAATCGCGGTCAAGATAAAGGAGTCATGGTTAACATTTCCTAATCATGACTAATATCATAAGGTCACAATTACGCTCTAGCTTTCCCATGGAACCAAATCTATAGGCTATAACGTGTCCTGCATCGCACTAGCATTAACAAAGCAAAACTAGATTTAGATCGAGAATAGAAAGTTGTAATTGCAACCTTTAAACCCCAAAGAACAAGGTACAATGACTAGCTGAAAACCCAGTTGAAGCATGCCATGTGTACACTAGCTATTTACCAATTTTGAAGATCACGATTATGAAGCCAAAGGTGCGATCGTGACCATGGAACTCCCAATGACTCAATTAGGTAGGCCAAAACGTGGTCTTAATCATAACCCTATAATTTAACGCAATAAGCAAATCACATTCAAAAAGAATAAAATCGTGATCATAATCTTCATAGAATTTTGGACTGTTGCAATGGCTAGTCTACGAAACCAATTGAAGAAAGCCATGCGTCAACTAGTCATTAGGTACATAAAAAGATCATGACTACAAAAGAAACATCAAAACTGCTAACTGTTAATCACGATTACGATTGAGGCGTCTCGACCATGAAATTCGTGAAATTCATTTAACAAACATTAAATGTAGGATTTTTTTACCATACCTTTAAAGATTTGGACTTATTTTTTTTGTAATGCCTTTTTGGTGATTAAAATATATAAATACTCTGCTAAATGGTCTTCAATGTAAAAGAATAGCCTTTAATACACCCAAACTCTTACATATTAAATTCTCAAATCTCCTTATTTAATTTCTTTGTACTTTGTTAGTTGGGTTGCATCAAATACACTTGTAAAGGTTTAGTGTGAGCCTAACACTTGTAATTAAGGGTTAAAAATGAGCCTAAGTGAGAAGAACACTTTTAATGTTATGTGTTAGCCTTAAACACAAGTTGTACTTGGGTTGAGTGTGAGCTTAAATACTAAGTTAGGGAGTGAGTTTGTAAAACTCTTTTGTTAGTTTGAATGATAATGAAATCACAATTGGATAATTAGGTAGTGGATATAGGGTTGATTAATACTTGAACTACTCTAAAGTCTTTATGTCATGATCTTTCTTCTTCTCTCCTTTTTTATTTTAAATTTGGCACTCTACTTTATCAATTCCTCTTTTTAGTCCATAAAGGCCAATAAATGGTATCAAAGCAAAATCTCAATCTTAAAGGTTTAATTGCTTGAGTAAAGATCAAATGGCAAATGAAGGGATCCATTCTCACCTTAAACCACACTTTGATGGAATTGACTATGCACATTGGAAATATAGGATAAAAGTATACCTTGATAATAACCTCATTAATGTATGGGATAGTGTTGTTAAAGAATGAAAGTCATCCACCAAAATGGTAGATAGCATTAAAGAGCTTATTCGAAGAGAAGAATGGGTTGAAGCACAAAAGAAGAGCAAATAGCAAAAGCAAGAGAATAATGGCAATTCTCCTAAATGTTCTTTCAAGAAAAAAATGTGGAGAAGTCCAACATTGCCAAAATGCTTACGACATTAGGAAAGAATTAGAGAATTACCATGAAGAAATAATGCATGTCAAATCAAAGAAGATCTAAATGTATGTGACTAAGTATGAGTTTTTTATGATGAAAACAAATGAGACTGTAACCAACATGACTGATAGACTTCTAACCATAGTCAATAATATGAAGAAGCTTGAAAGATATGTAGCCATGATGGACATCAACCAAAAAATCCTTAAAGCTCTTCCAATAAAGAAGTTTGGAGTAAGGTTGGCTAGTATAAATGAAGCCAATGAAGACAATGGTAAGATTCATACTTATGTTATTATTGGTAAACTTCTTACATGTGAGATGACACTTAAAAAAGATAAAGAGCTAAAGAAGAATAAAGAAAAAGAGGATAAAAAGGCTTCTTGTCTAAAAAGCACATTAAAAGAGCAAGAAAATGAAATAAGCACTAGTGATTCAGATGAAAGTGATAAAAAAACATAAAGAGCTTACGATGCTATCTAAGAGGACTAAGGAGTTTATGAGAAAAAGGAAAGAGAGGAGAAGCTAAAGGAAAACATCGTCAACCATCAACGCTAGCAAGTAAAAGAAGAATATTATGACTTGTTATGAGTGTGACAAGCAAGACCACATCAAGATCGATTGTCCCAAGTTCAAAAAAAAAAAAAGAAATGGGATAAAGAGACAAAAAAAGGCATCAATAAAAATTGGATAAGGATTCAAATGTTGATGAAGAAGAAAATGAAAAAGCCAGCATTTGCTTTATAGCATAAGAAGACTCATCCAATGAGGTAAGTTCTCCTTTTTTTTTCTTGTGATGTTAATCACATTAAAGATGAGTTCAAGAAAATTGTGGCATTGAAATGTGAGAAACATCAATCTAAAATGAAATTTTATAAGAAAAAGTGTTTAAAACTAAAGGAAAAATTTAAAAATTTAAGTGATCTTATTTCAGGTTTGAGAACATCTAATAATGATCTCAAGAAATCTTAAGAATAAATTTCTTTAAAAACCTCCTTACTTAATTCTTTGAGTAAAGAAAATAATTCTTTGAAATTAAATTTTATAGAATTAAGGAACTCCATTTCTAAATTTCACAAAGGGAAAGAAGTTTTGGATACATTAATTGTATCACAAAGATCACCTATTATGAGACATGACCTAAGCTTTGATGGTGCCTTAACATCCACATCCTCTCCTCCCATTGTTAAAGCTTCTACACGCCAAAAGTTGTGCATAAAGGTAGTAGACAAGAGGGGTAAATCCATGCTAGACCTCTCATCCAAAAGGGTAATGGGAAGGCCCTTGATGTTTTAAAGTTATGCCTTAAAGAGCAAATCATGCATTTATGTGCCAAAAGAGGCACATGCAAAAACGCACATAAATGCTTCACTGATAACAAATGTGTGCGAAGTGTAAAATAATCCTTAAACTGCAATTGCATAGGTCAAAAGTAATATAGTGTACTTTAAGTACAAATATCATTTCCACAAGAATCAAGTTTTTAGTACTAAGTATTTCATTCCTTATATTATCTAGAAAACTAAAACAAAGAATTGCTTGAACTAAAGAAATAGAGGATTATAACTAATTCTAATAAATGATAAAGTAAATTGTTAAGAAATAATAAATGGAGAAAGGTAGCTAGAGATTCAACTTCACTTGATATCTTCTTATGGATTCTAATCTTCATCTAGTTTGGTTCATTCATCTAGTGCTACTATTAAGTCACTAAGATGGTTATTTAATCTCTCTGAAGTATTAATTAATATACAATGGCTTGTTAAGTTAAAAGTCTCTCAACACAATAGCTAAATATTATGCAATTATCAAATAACACAAGACTATATAATGATAGCAATATTATATTAAGTTCTCTCAACACATAATAGATTAAGGGAATTTTTAAAGATCCATTATATGAAAGACATCTCTAAATTGTCAATTCCTAAAATTAAGTATAGTAATGGTCATTTAATTAACAACATTAAGCACACAATAATTGCTAACACAAGGATGAATAAAACCAAAAAGACTTAGATTAGAATTCTATAAATTGTTATGCAAGATCCATTTCAACCTTAATTGTGAGTAATTTAGTTCATAGTAAGGGAAAGAGAAAGAAGAAATAATCAAAGTATCAATGGTTAAAGTCATGGTACTCCTTCTTTAGCTTTTTGATTGATTGCACCTTCTTGCTCTTCAAGCTCCTAGCCTTACTTCTTTTTTATTCCTCTATAGCTTCTTGAACTTTTGTTGTTACTCTCTTCTTAATTTTGAGTGTTTTTGGGAGTCTATGGATTATGAAATTTATGCCCCTTAGTCTTCTTTTATAGTGCCTTTTAATGCTTTAACTAAATGGGAAGCCATGAAGATTAGAAATAGAAACAATTATAACTAATAAGGAAGTCCAAAACTGCCTATTTAGTGTTATATAGGCATGTAGATTTATGCACAATTGTATAGAGCAATGATTCACTTTTTATTCTTTTGCGATTCCTTTTTACATGGTTGTGTACATCCTTCTACACATGCATGTAAAAACTTACACGAATGTGTAGCTTTCTTACATGGGCATGTTTATGGATGTTATGCCAATCTAAATTCCTTTTAGTAAACCCTCATGGGCTTGCTCTTGGTCATATGGACACCTACAAGGGCATTTACATTCTTGCATGACTATGTAAAGATAAAGTGCAAATCTTAAATCAATTATTGTTTCTTTACATGGGCATGCATTTGGTCATATAGGGCTTATCTCTTCTCTTTCATCATGCCTTCAAGGAGTACAAGGTTGGGTAATAGTTTTTTGGGGCATGTAAATCACTATTTTGAACTTTTAAGCTTATTTCTTCCTCTTTTGAAGTACAAAACATAAAAACACTTCATAAGATTTTTTCATATGCAAAATTCAATAAAAAAACACTAAAATTGAAAGTGAATTAAACTACCAAGTGTATGAATATATGCACCAAATAAATTTACCCAAACTTGAACTCTTATTTGTCCTTAAGAAAGAACTAATCTTCATCTAGCAAAAATTAACAATCCAAATGATTAAGATCAAATTAAAGGTCTTAAGAAGAAGTTTATCTCAATGATAATTAAGATTTTCATCAATTAAGCAAATATACTTATAACAATAATTAGTTCCTAACTAACATAGTCTACTTATAATTAACTATCACAATAAAGTGTATGTGTGCCTTGGAACCTATACATAACCTAAGTAAGATTCAACTTTAACTTTTTTAAAGTCAAAACATAACCATAGGCAAAACTATTCCATTTTTCTGTACTAATGCAAATCTTAGCATCCTAAGGATCATAAGGTCTATAAGGCTTGTAATGTAAGACTAAGGATAAGGTGATCAAGAAATGTTCAAGCTCAAAAATAGGAGAGTTTTATTAAGACATGAGTTATATCAATAATGTAAGTAGTACTTGAAGCAATTAGTACACTTATCTCATTTATTTCTTATAAACACATCCATACATATGTATATTTTTTGAACATGATGGCTATCAATCTTTCTTTAGTGATTTTTTTTCTTTCTTTTGCTTTTTCATCAACTTGTTACTCCCAAACTTGAATCAAACTTTATTCTCATAATTTTTCAAATATTATGCATTTTCTTATAACTTTTGTAACTATGCACATAGTAATAATTTATATCATGATATAACCATATCTTAACTTCATTCTCTTGGTATGAGAGGTTAGAACTCATTTAAGTTAATCTCATACATCGCTAAGTGGTCCTAACCCTACTTACATTACCAAAGCATATACTAAGTTAATATATCTCATACATTATAAGAGAGTTTAACCCACTTTAGATTATTGTACAAAAACATGTACAAAGCCCATAAGCCTCCTACATTATAAAGGCTAGAGAAGTGCCTTAGCCAATCTATTACATTCGCATTTAAAACTTTATAACTATCAATACCAGCTCAATCCCTTATATTTTCATAAGGGATTAGCTCATATATTGTTAAAAATTCCTTTTAAGTCTAGAAGTATGGTTAAATATAGATTAACTTTATTAGTGTCTAAAAATTTTGTACTTAGCATTTTTTTAGTCGATTTTGGTAGCTCTTATGCCTATGTATATTATCAAAAGAATGCCTCAGTCATTTTGCCTCACTTGGTTATTATCTTATTATTGTTCAGTTAATACTACAAAGTTTAATGGTTCACAATCACAAAAGAAGAAAGCAAAGACAATATAAGAAGAATGAAATAAAAGAAGACATTTTCATTACTTAAAATTTTTTACAAGTACATGGAAAATCCAAGAATTACAAATATACCTATCAACTATTTCCTGGCCTCACCTCCCTTTTTATCTCCCTTTCTATGCTTTTCTTCTGCTTCTTCCTTTTTCTCATCATCTTCTTCCTCCAGCTCAAGTAGAGCGTGTTGGGAATGATGTTGCTGACAAAATCAAAGTTCAAACTTGCATTCACCCAAGCCAATTCACGTCTTATGGTAGCATTGTAGCTCAAGTAGATCTGAGCCATTTCCTTATTGGCCAACAACTGAACCTCTTTTTCCTTCTTCTTCCACGTTTCCATTGCATCTAAGAGCTTGACATTCCTCTTTGACAGCACAACCATGGGAACCTACAGCTCAATGGCCTTCACTTCGACAACACCAAAGGCCTCCTCTATAGAATAAAGCACGTTCACAGACTCTTTGACCTGTTTTGATGTGTCTTAATAGTTCTTGGTAAGAGCAGCTAGGTCATCTTGAGCCTTCACTAATTGCTTTTCCAGCTTAGATACATTCATTGTCTATTTCTTAGTGGCTTTTTTCTACTGTATTAACACTAATCCACCCGCTACTACTTGCACAAAGCAATAATGACAATATAAGAAAATAACTAAAGCAATTTTTCTTTACTCTATAAGACTAGCTTAGTGACTCCACTTTTAGGTTATGCATTATGAACCAGTCGGCTAGCTTTATGTCCATCAGTTGCTTTTCATTAGGGAGGACATAAATCCTCCTTAAGGTTTCGTTGATCAAAGGATAGGTCAACAAGTGTTCCTTGAACCTCCCCTTCAAATACCCCAAAGGGTTAGGGCACTTGTTTGAATTCTTAGGGAGCATAAAGAGCTCCTCCTCTGAAATAGATTCTACTGCCTCCACCTAAGCCTTTTTTGAGGGTGGCACCTCAAAGGTAATAGGCTCTTTCGTTAACTTGGTAGAAAGAGGGCGATCGAAGACGAATTTGAAAATGTCCCGAACGGAAGACTCAAGTATGGTCTCCTCAATTATTCTCTTTTGAGAGGCAAGTCTCTTCCCAATATTCTTCTTTTTCGTGGCCTGAATTATTTTAGCTCGAGCCATTTCCATTTAAATTTCTTTGAAGTCTATATTTTGTAAAAATAAAATAACATTAATACAATTAGAAAGTAGAGTCAAACACAAGACAAAAATATAGGTGTACTAGTCAACTTAGCCATCAGGTAATAAGTGGCAATAAGCTTTATAACATTCATGGGGTCCTCCATATCCATTCAGAGCTTATCCTTCATATCTTTCTCTTGGTTAAACACTATGAATTGGTCGCCCCACTCGTCTTTTTAAATTCAGCTCGACAAAAGGGGTACCTCCTTATCACAAATAACTAGGAAGTAAATGTGCTTCCATCCTTTGATATAGAAAGGCAAATGACTAAAAAGCCCTACGCACAGTTTAGCGGACACGTGATAGTAGTCCTTGCCAGCTTGTTTGGACATAACATATAAGTGCTTCAGCACCTCGACTGTGAATGGGAGATCCTTTTCCTGAGCTAGCAGATAAAACCCTACTATAATTCAAAGCCCATTCGGACTAATCTAGAAAGGCTCTAGCCTGTAGGTCTCTAAGATGTTTTGGAATAATGATTGCAGAGGTAGTCAAATGACATCCTTTAGATCTTTCTCTTATAGCATAAATTGGTTGGATTTTAGCTTGGAGAACACCCTTAACTTTGGCTCAGACACCTCCCTTATATAATCACTTAGAATCTTATACTAACAAATGGATCTTTAGCATATCTCACTTAAATAAACCATTAGTTAACTCAGCCACTTGGATTAGGTTTATACATTTTCAAAGTAGATGATTGGTTTTCAACCTCTACTAGTCCATCATTCTCCTTACCGGCATCATCTTAGTTGTTTGAGCCAACTTTCCCCTAGCATGTTCCTCACTAAAAAAATACTCCCTCCTCACCAAACCCTCTTCCTTAATTTTCCCTTCCCCTGTTGTCTCATCCTCCACCTCAATTCTTATGTTTAGGGTTCCTAAGTTATCCTCTAAGTCTGTCTATGGTTTTAACTGTAGTTGCAGGCAATGTTAGGTCCTCAACAAACATAGTCGATGATGATGATGTATTGCCTATAACCCAAATTAAAAATAAAAAGTAAGAAAGAAGAAGAAAACTCAAAAATTCAAAACTACAACACATCAATAATAAATAGAAAATATAAGTTTTCAAAGGCAATTGTGAGCTTATCCAGTTTTTTCCAATTTTTGAAGGCAAATGAGGTTATGTTTGTTGAATCGCAATGACAATAGAATAAGTAAATGAGGACTTTTATCTCTACCATTTGTTATTTACAAGCCTAAGGAAAGTAAAGTGTCAGGGCTAAGAAAATCAACATCTCATCAAATAGTGCATGTTGAATCAATTAATAGGTATCACTTGAGGCAGCCCAATCATGTGACACGTTGCATAACAATTGATAGGATATTTTGATTTTTAAGTTTTAAAATTTAAAATTCCCTCCCAAGCACTTATAGCTCAGTCTAGTTCAACAACTCTGCTAAGAGTCAGTTTGGCCATACCAACTTGGTCACTTGTTAAATTTCAACTCATAAACTAGCACGAACTTGGGAAGAGGGACATGTGATACTATTCTTATAAGCATGGACTAGGCTCAACTACTTATAAGGCATAATTCGGCTCCATAAACTACATTAAGATAATAAGATTAGCTTAGCTTAGAATAAGGCCCATGAGGTCACAGACCAGCACGACTCGACCCTTGTATAGCCACCTTAGCCCACAACTTATCATGATCAAGAAATTATAGGCCCTCATTAGAAAGTTAATCTTCATCAAGAAATAACACTTGTAATCAGAAAAGAATCTGAATCCCTCTTCAACAAGGAAACAACTCATTCCAGTCCCTATATAGAGTCACTGCTAGGTATTTCTCACACCTTACATTCACTCACTTTTACCTTTCCAGCAGAAAACTAACTTAAATATTAGAGTGAAGTTCCAACAGCCGGTAAAACATCTCTATCATTATTGTTGTCTTGCCTGATCAAGCTAAAAACATTCGAGCTAACCCTTTCAACCATATATATATATATATATATATGTATGTGTGTGTGTGTGTGTAGATATACACATATATATATATACACACACACACACACATATATGTGTGTGTGTGTGTCTATATATATATATATATATCTGTGTGTGTGTATGTATATGTATATACATACACACACACACACACACACACACACACAACCATATATATATATATATATATGTGTGTGTGTGTGTGTGTGTGTGTATAAGGTCTGATTCTGTGGGATTTTGCTGATAGAGCAAAATTTTTGCACTCATGATTTCGTAACCCTAGAAGAGGAATTAGGAAATGTGCAAAATATGAAAGTTGTAGCTTTATATCTCATATAAATGTGTATGAAACAGTTTTGCTTGATTTTGTGTATGTGAGGAGATATGACCCCTTCAGTAGGACTAGGTCAAATCCAAACCGATATGATATAACCTTCTGTTTTCTTATATTTTGATGGCTTTATATTCTGATTTTGACAAAGTGTAAAACATGAAATTTGTATGGTTATGTCCTCTCTAAACACCTGTAAACCAGTTTTGATTGATTTGTTGTGTGGAAAGAGTTATGGCTCATTGATTGGGACTAACTTTGTACTGGAGTGAAACCCACCTTTCTTTTAAATCTATTTTCCAAGTATTTGATGGCCATAGATTCAGAATTTGATGATTGTCCAAACTTGAAAGTTGTACATTTGTGTATGATGTACATACCTGTGAAATAGTTTTGCCAAATTCGGCAAGGATGTTGAGATGTTGTCCCTTCATTATGACTGGTTGGTAACATGTTACAAACCTGTACATCCTGAGATTGGTCCTTTGTTTTGGTGACCTTATAGACCGAATTAGATAATGAGTGAAACATGAAAAATGTTCCTTCATATGTTTTGTAACTGATGGTAGATTACCATTGCAATTAGATGTGTACAATTTGAGATACACCTAAGAGAGTAAGACCTACTCAGACTGAAAGGACACTGCAA
>CATIWR010098634.1:0-21481 GCA_949677035.1 Omphalea diandra | reverse complement strand
CCGCTCGCTCCCTGTCATCCTGAGACCCAGACAATAGATATATCTGAATATCTCTAACTATATATCTATATATATATATATATAGATATATATATATATATATATATATATATATATAAGTATTTTAAAGAGAATTAATTTTATATTAAAGAGTATTATTTTAATTAAGGTCACGTTATTTATTATAAATTAAGTTTAAAAAATTATCATTTAATGAATGTTTTATATTTAAGAAATTAAATTTAAATGAGTATGTGAAGATATTTAATATTTTTAAAATGAGTGTGTGTGTGTGTGTATATATATACTGATCAAAGTATTTAAAGATACACAATTAATTATTTTAGTAAAAATTTTGTTGAGATTTAATAAAATTACAAAAATTACTTTATGTTAATATAAATATGTGATTTAAATGATTTTAATATTAATTATATCATGTGAATTAACTATAATAAGTGAATATTTAAGAAATTTAAAAAATTAATTTAGTTAATGTGAGTATATGATTTTAAGATTAATTATATTATGTGAATAAATAATGTTAAATAAATATTTAAGGAATTAATTAATTTATTATTAAAGATATTGAGTTATTTAAGTTATTGATTAAGTTGATTTTATTAAAAATATTATGTAAATTGATTTAATTTAAAGTACTTAATTAGAGGAAATGAAGTTATTTATGTGAGAATAATTTTTAGTGATTTTGAGAAATCAAATTTTTATGAGATATATTTTATATCATGAGAAGTAATTATTTATGGCTAATTTATTATTTGATTTAAATAAAATTTGATGTTAATTTTTTAAGTAAGATATTATATTTATATTTAAAAAATTAATTTAATTTAATTTATATATTTTATGAAAGAGAAATTAATTATGAATAGAATATTTTAATTTTAAATAGTAAAGGTTTTAATTACGAGAATTTTAATTATTATATTATTAAAAAAGAAATAAAAAAGGAAAAAAGAAAGGGGAAAATTTTGGTTTTTTTTTAGTGGAGGTAGGAGAGATGCACGTGAGCTGTTTTAAGAAGTTCAATTTTTTTTTTGTTAACGGCGCCGTTTTTTCAATCACATTTTAAATTAAAAAAAAGAACTTCGGGAAGGGGGCCCCTCCCCTTCTCTGACCTTTTCATATCAGCAAAGGCTGTAGGCCCTGCTTCCTCTTTTATCGCTGACTCATGGCGAGTCTAGGAGATTTCAACTCCATGTCATATCTTTTGGTTTCACCATCACATTATAATAATAAATATATTAAATTATATAAACATTTATTTAATTTTATATTCATCTTTTATATATTATTTCAATTAATTATGTATTTAAAATTTATATATAAAATTTATTCACTCTAATCTAAATATAAAATTTGATTATTTTTTATTTACTTTATATATATATATACATTTAAAAAAATTCTATTTTTATCGTTGTAACACAAATAAAACATTGAGTGCTACACAAAATAGATATCATGTGATGTAATGCCTATTTTTTTCCATTTGAAAAGTGATAAGGATCAGTGCAATATAATTTACAATTGAAAACATCATTTATCACTTTATGTCCTAACAGTGAATGAGATCATCTCAATTTATTTATCAAAGGAGGAAAGTTTTTTTTCCTTCACAATTTATTTGAATATAATGTGTATTTAATTACATCGTGGAGGTCAGTTATAAAAATATACAAAAATTAAGGTACTATTACAGCAAAAAAAATGAAAAAAGAAACTTTAGGCAAAGATAAATCTAAGATCAAATTAGGTGAATTCTACAGTGACTTATTTAATAATGTCATCAAATAACGTGATCTAATCTAACAGTGAATAATAACTTCTATATAGTCTAACAATATCTAATCTTATATAATTCAATGACTAATAATAATTTTATTTAATCCAATTGTGAATTATTGATTACAATATCATAGTGTAATCATATGAACGACGCTATAGCGTTCACCATCAAATTATATCAAATATGTCAATAAATCAAACAGCTTAGACATAACAATTATATTTGTTTGTATTTGAATAATTATATTCGTTTTCTCTAGGCTAAGTGGTATGCACATAAGACTATCTATTTTCAGTAACTGGGTGATATGCACATAAGACTATCTATTTTCAGTAACTGGAATAATAATATCTTTTTAGTACGCTGGAAATTCTTAAAAGAAAAAAAGAAAGGAGATTGGTAGGTTTGAACTAAAATCTCGTGCTGCAAACATTTACCGGCCCAATGGCTGAATACCGTCGTATTGGTGAGAAGGAAGAATCAGTAAAGAAAAGTGAAGCTGATACAAGCAAAAAGAGCTGATCCAAATGATTTAAAAGCTAGAGAACTTGGCAACCTGCCTTCATCATTCCTGAGGAAAAGGGCTTGGTATATGGGGAAGTTAATGAGAACCAAAACACCACAAAGAAGAACTTGCAAAGGCATTGTCTTCCAAAGCCTAACGCCATCCTCATCCATGATAAGTTTCTTCACCACTTCAACAAAGCAGAACAGATAAAGCATTGCAAGTGTAGCTAAGATGGTGAACAATGGAGAGGAAGTTCCAAATTCAATAATTTCCTTTTCATATCGTTGTGATACATCTGCATCTGCAACTTTGTCAGTGATTATGAATGTCAAATCAGTAAATCCTAGCATCTTTAAGATAGTGTCAATGAAGGCAAAGAGGGAGGAGCTAGTTCTTTTATATAGCCATATTCTTTGGCTATTCCACCAGCCGAGGATTCTGCCACCACACCACAGGAATTCTACTAGGCTAGAAATGCAAATAGCACATATCAAATAACCAAATGGTAGGAGCCATAGACTTGAGACCTGAAACCAATAAAAAGGAATCTATTAGTAAGTTGCGTACCATAACTTTGTGACATAATTTACGCAAAGAGGGATGATATCCACCTGTGGAAACAAGGAAATGCCTTTTAGGAGACAAAACGAAGGAATGATAATATAATATGCGGTTGCCAAGCTGGTTGGAGCCCAAAGACAATAATAGCAATACCCCAATTGCAGGCCAAGGCTAATCTTTCCATGTGCATGCCATGCTGGGCTACACTTAGACAGCGAAATTTGGAAATCACCTTCACACCATCTTTTGTGCTGCACTAATGTCTGAGACAAGGTGATTGGTGCAATACCCAAAAATGCCTTCCTTTCAGGGTTCAAATAGACGGATTTCCATCCTCTGCATTGGATCGACAATCCAGTAATCGCATCTTCAGCTAAACACCCATATATTAATCCCATCTGCATTGAAAATATTTTTTTAATTACAAGATAAATTTCCAACATAGACTTGCAATTCTCAAGTCCAAACTAGAAATGAAGATAGTTAATAGACCTTATTTCCCCATTGAGTGTTTTGCTCATAAGTACAGCTTGCAAGAGGCTTTGCTTCTTCTTCTATTTCCTGTTTACTTTGCTGTATCTTATAATAATCATTTTTCTTCTGTTCAAACTTACAATCTTTTGTGAATTTCCTTCCACAAAGAGCATCTCTCCTATGAAAGCATCCAGTTCCATTGTATAATGTACCACCAAAACCATCAGAACCATGGTACTCTACCTTCACTCAAAAATTTAAGAAAGAAGCAAAAGGAATTATGAAACAAGATTGGCATATCAATTAGAATATCGAAATATGTAATACATAGAAGAAAATACACTTACATTAAATTCCACTAGCGATGATCCACTGTATATATCATTATTCGTCAGGTTTTCAAAGCACTGTGGGAACTGTACAAACGCAATGTTCTGGCCATTTGATTCATCCATGAAGAAGCAGAGTGCATCCCTCACAGATTGTGAATTGTTTGAGTACATATCACAGTCTAGGGTTAGAATAATTCCTCCATTGCTAATCTTCGATGACACTCTCAGCTGTACAATGAACTTTTGTGTCACACATATTAAAAAGACTTTATTAAACCATAATAAAAACAAAATCGTCTCCAGAGTATTCAGTTTGTGAGTTCCAATCCCACCTAGGGCCTAATTAACTAACTTAAAAAAAAAAAAAAAGAGATGGCTAAATGCATATAACACACCAACGCATTTATGGCACCGGCTTTGAAATGGTGAGGATGGCGAGGTCTCTTTTCTCTAGAGAGGTATACTAGAGTAGGCAATGGAAACCCACTAATATCCGTTGCAGTTGGATCTTTTCCATCTATCAAAATCTGAGAAAGAAAGAAGGAAAATAAATGAATTAATGATAGTGTTACGATATAGCTGAGATAAACACAAGATTAGATGATTGATTTATTACTTGAAGGATAGTATCATGGTCACGTGGTGAAGAGTGTGAATCCCACTTCGAAAACCCTTTGTGTTTCAACCGTGCTTCTTCAGGGATTCTACCTAGCTTCATTGCAGTTTTAATTCGCTCTTCCATTTCTTCGTATAATTTCTGCCGCAAATTAGAAAGGTTGTTATCATTAAGTAAATATTTAAATTTACTTTATCAGTCATGAATTATTTTCATTACCTCTATATCTAGGAACTCCTTTGTCTCACGAGCACAACCCCGATGCCCTGCAAAATAAGCTGCAGGTGATCCACATTCCGCATTGAATTTCTTACAATATGGTATCCAAAGTCTTGCAAACTTAGATGCCTCCAAGAGAGCATAGAATGTGATATTTGATCCACCGTCGTCCGACAGGTATACACTAAGCTTTTTTGATGGATAATCAAAAGCCATTACTGATAAAACAGTGTTAATCACGATTATTGGGGGCTCTATCATGGGATTTGCCGTGCACACAAATATATCTACCCCTGGCAACGCATCCTCATACCTGTTTGAACATGAATATTTCATTAATTATAAAATCTCAATAAAAATTTCGAGAGTTAGAGGGTTTTTTTTTTTCTCTAATTGACGGGTGATTATCTTCTACAGAAAAATTATGATTTTTTTCTTCCTTTGAACAACAAGGAAAGGAACAACTTCAAATGTTAGTTCAGTTGGCATGTAAATTAGCTCTCTCCTCGTTGACCAGGATGAATTCAAATCTTATTGGGACAAAGCCCAGACTAACCGTATGTTTGGTTACACTATAAAATACAAAACATAATTTCATTTTAAAATAAGTGTTTTATGATTTCAATACTTTCATTTAGCATATTCTAAAATTTAAATATTAGTAAATTTCATAATTAGTCATATGAATAATAACTTTATATATGATATCATAATTTTTTGTAAAATATTATTTTTAAGTTTTTAAAGTAAATTGAAATACCAAATATGAAAGATGAAGAGAGAATCATATTCTCAATTCTATATCTTGGTGTACTCAGGTTTCCTAAGTAATATTTCTAGAATCAAAACCAAATAAGTTAATTGAAAAATTAAAAAATTGATCAAAATCATATTCTCAATTCTATATCAGTTAAAAAATTAAAAAATTGATCAAAATCAAGAAAATCAATTAAAACTCAATGTTAGATCACATCATTTTTTAAAAAATTAAAAATTTTAAAAATTATTTTATTTTACTTTAATTTTAAATGTTAGAAAATAGTTCTAAAATATCATTATTACTTTATCCTATTATACTGTTTTAAATTTTAAAATATTATTTATATACATATTTTATATATTTTTTTAAAAAATTACATATTGAATCATATCAATTAAATCTAGAGAATTAACAAAACCGATCCAATTTTAAAAATATTTGCTCTAAAGACAATTTACTTTTTTGTTGCGAATTATTTAAATTTTAAAGTGATTTCATATTTTTTAACTATTGTGTGCATATGCTTGGACTTTAAAGTCTTAGGTTCAATTTTCTCCCCCAATCTCCCTCCATGAAAAGGACGTATCGACAAATTAGAAAAAGAAAAAAGAAAAAAAAAAAAAGAGAAAAAAGTTGTGATTCTACCTTTGAGTGAGCCTGTTCTTGAAGGTGCACCTATAGACAGGGTTCCACCTAAGAGATTGAGCGAAGACCCAGTAAAGACCGAACCATAACTCAGATCCAAACAACCCAATCCAAATCCATCTTCCATCTTCTCCTTCACTTGGCATGTGACTAAGTCTATAAGCCCACACTGAACATATGCTTAGAAACACAGTCACAGCAAAAAGCCTATATAAGACTATTCCTTCAGCTTTTCTCGTTTCAAACAAAGGACTATGTTCCTCCCTTTCCATTTCTCTTTCTCACATGTAAGTTAAGAAGATGCATCTTACCCATCTATATACTAATAAACTAGAAGTTAATTTGCTAAATACCCTCAAAGCATAATAACGAATTTACCCCTTACAGCATAAAACAAAAAGAGACAACTTTCAATAGCAAATGCCCTCAATTAATTTGCTTCAAAATTACACAAGTCATCCTTCAATTAGCAAAATTCAACTCAATTCAATTAGCAAAATTCAACTCAATTATATAATATTTATCAGTATTTTTAGAATAAGGTAGGAATATTATAAAATTAAGAAATGATTAGTAGTTTAGTCCAATTAAGAACCAAAAAATCAATTGGTTCAAAAGGTCAAAACTGAAAAAAATCATTTTAAATTAATGAAATAAATTAAAATCAGAACCGAATCAAGTTACTTCAACGTGAAACTACATCATTATGTAAAAAATAAAAAATTGTAAACATTGCCCTATTTTATTCAAATTTAAATGTTAGAAGTAGTTCTAAATTCTAACATTACTTTGTCATATTATAGTTTTTTTTAATTTTTTAAATATTTTAAAGTATTATTTATATACATATTTTTTTAAAAAAATAATTTATTCAATAATATCAATTAAATTAATTGAACTGAATGATTAAAAAGTCGACACTTATCTGATTTTAAAATATTATTTATAATATATCGTCATATGCGTACTCTTTTTTTCTTTTTCTTCTCTCTATAATGGCACAAGTTAGACAAATAGTTTTTCTATGGTTTGAAAAAAAAAAAAAAAAAAACAGGAATCTGTTGAATTGAGAAACCCAATGAAAATATTTGTACACCAATCAGCAAAGGATACCCATGGCATCAAAATAACATCTTGGACATATAACTTCAAAAGCACTTTGCCAATTAGTCAAAGAATCCTTGTCAGTCCGAGTAAAAAAATCATATATATTTTGCATTGATCTGATTGATTTCAGATCTAATTTTGCGAGGATAACCAGACACTTCCCACTCACGAAAATCGAACTACTTGCATAATTTAAAATTGAGGGTAAGCATAGATTATTATCTTAATTTCAAAATAATTTGTATTTATATGAAATTAATATTTATACTTTTAAAATAAAAGAGTTAGATAAGTTATAGAAATTAATAATTTAATATTTAATTTTAAACTTATTAGCGCTTAAAATCTAATAATTTGTAAGTTTTGATAAAATTGATTAATTTTTTTAATTTTGATAAATTTAATCAAAATTCAAATTGATTAAGATAAAATAATATATCACGTGACATGACAAACCAACTGACATAAATTTTTATAAAATAAATTAATAAAATCAGTTAACATTAATTACTATTATTTTAACTCAATAATTTAAAATTGATTAAAATAGAATAATAAATTATGTGACATAACAAACCAATTGACATAAATTTGTATAAAAAAATCAGCAAAATTAGTTAATATTAGTTACTAAAATCAATTAACATTATTTTAACTTAATATTTTAAAATTAATCAAAATAAAATGATATATCGCATGATGTGACAAACCAACTGATATAAATTTTTATAAAAAAATTAGTAAAATCAATTAATATTAATTACTAATATCAATTAACATTATTTTAACGTAATGCATTATCCTATTTTGATCAATTTGAATTTGATTAGATTTGTTAAAATTTTATCAATTTTAACTAATTTATAAAAATTAAAGAATGATATATAATGATATATCACATGATATGACAAACCAACTGATATGAATTTTTATAAAAACATTAATAAAATCAGTTAACATTAATTATTCACATCAATTAACATTATTTTAACGTAACGTATCTTCTTATTTTGATCAATTTGAATTTGATTATATTTGACAAAATTTTATCAGTTTTGGCTATGTTTATCAAAATTAAAAAAAATTGACTAATTTTTTCAAAATTCGAAAAGATTTGAATTTTAGAAGCTAGGAAACATTAATTTTTATAAAATTTAACAAAGTTTACAAATATTCTTTTTTTGTTTATATATATATATACAAAGGATAAATTAACTTTTTTTTGTTTGACATATCATCTATTCACATTAGTCACTATTATATTTTTAATTTTTAGAATTTTTACTTTTATTTTATATTAGGAACCACTAAAATTAAATTAATTATAAAATATTTAATATTTATTTACTAAATCAATTATGAAAATTTAATTAATCTTTGACATTAAAATACTATTTATTAAAGTTGAATAATTAGGTTTAGTTTATATATAATAAAGAATATAACAAATATTTGCATACTTTTTCACAGGCTCTCTTCTTACAAAATTGTACAAATATTACTTTGATTTCAAAATAAATTTTATTTATATAAATTTAATATTTATAATTTATAAAAATAAAAGAGGTAGATAATTTGTAGAAATTAATAATTTAATATTTAATTCTATAAATTTTAAAAGGATTTTATAAAAATTATTTTTCTCATATATATATATATATTTAATTTATAAAAATAAAAGAGTTAGATAATTTGTAGAAATTAATAATTTAATATTTAATTATATAAAATTTAAAAAGAATTATAAAAAATTAATTTTCTTATATATATATATATATATATGTTATTTATGAAGTGTGGAAATATGATTAATTGTATAATACAATGAAAAACATGCCAACAATTTTAATTTTCATGTGATTTTGCCTTGAGCTTTAAAATTATCAAAATGGACCAAAATTGTGAAATTAAATATAATGTTAAACCTATATATTTGTGGAGCAAATTTTGATAAAATTTATATAAGATAATAATTAAATTTGATTAAAATGATTTTTATGTTTATGCATTTCACAATTATAGCCGATTATACTATTATGAATTTTAATTAAGACATGAGTTGGACTAATATTGTACACAATTCACAATTTTGGTTTATTGTGATAATTTTTAAACTTTGGGCCAAAATCATATTGACACGTAAATATTTGTATTTAAATTACCATTAAACCTTTTTTAAGGAATCATTAGAAAGAAAATAAAATTTTATTTGATATTGATTTTTAGGAAATATTAATAATTTTAAAAAAGAAAATTTCAGAAGTAGAGAAGATGTGTAAAATTGCTGGGATTTGAAAATTTGGTATTATAATCGGGGTATTATAAATATTTTAAACAATGTTAATAAAAAATCTAATAATAGGACATTTTAGTTTAATAGATAAAAAAAAGATATTATATGAAAAGTAAGGAACAAGTTAACTTATTATGGCAAATCACATATAATTTATAGTATTCAACTCAAAAAAAATATTTTTTAAAATATTATTTTAATTCTTTTCTAATTTGTCAAAAAATATTTTGAAACTAAAAAGAAAAAAATTACAAATTCTTAATTTCAAAATCTTACTTTTTAAATTAAAAATAAATGGATACCAAATGTTAGTTTTTTATTTTTATTTCCAAAATATTTTTAATAAATAAAAATAAAATTTTTGAAAATATTTTTTATATTTATTTTTATAAAAATAAAAATAAAAGTGAAATCATAAAAGTAATATTTTTTAATTTAAAATGAGAAAAAAAAAATCGCATTCAATTTCCGTGGTTGGAAGTCAAAGAATTGGATTATCACCAGACGACTTCCTTCAATCCTTATATTATTTATTGGCTGATATTTTTAGGTTCAAAGAAATCTTATAATAAATAGCAAAAGTTGAAAGCAGCATGCGAACAACTTCTAGTCCAAGATCGTATCTATCTGAAACAGATTTACCCCTAAGCCGGCACAGTTGAATATTTTTAAAATCGGATAAGAGGTTTAATTAGTCAATTTGATCCATTTTAGATTCAATGAATTTAATTAATTTAACCAGTTTGATTTAATAAATAAATTTTTAAAAATTTAAAATATATATAAGTAGTACTTTAAAAATAGAATAAAAATATTATTTAATATCTAAATTTTAAATAAATTAATATAATTTTCCAAAATTTAAATGTTCTCATAAAATGATTTAATTTTAAATTGAATCTGTTTAATTTTGATTTTTGATTATTAATTAAAAATAGTTAATTAATTTTACTATGATAACCCTTGTTAAGCATATGAAAGTAGTACAGCAATTGTGGTTGCCATTGGCCTAATTTGTTTGCCAACCCGAGTAGTCAATTGTTTCTTTCTTTTGTGGGGCATATAAATGGTTGAATGGAGAACCATTGCAAATTATTAGAATACAACAGTCGTACTTGTCGGCACTGAGAGGAGAGAATATGAAATATTAAATTATTTTAGGTTATTAACATATGTAATGGATAGTGATGTGTGGGAGTGGGATTGGAGCTTAGCTATCTCAAGTATGTATGCTTGCGTCATTGTCTATCAAGCCGTCAATTCAATTCCTTTTCATTCTCTATTCATAGAAATTGTATGGACAGTGATCAGTTATATGAGTGGGAGTGGGAGTGGGAGTGGGAGTGGAATAAGAACTTTAGCTATCTCAGATATGATTGCTTCATTTACTCTCCAGGTGTCATTTCAATCCCTTTTCATTATATATTCATAGAAATGGTATTTGTAGAAAAGAGATGTAGCTTAGCTTCACCTTCTATCCTACAATAACAACTATAGTTAGAAATTATTGGATAGAGGGATAGAGAAATGGAGTAAGTTATTCAATCTTCGTTATTTACTTCATATTTATTTATTTTTGCCTAACCTTTAATTCAATGATACAAAAAATAATAAAACAATAAAAAATTATTATGCTGCGATTTATTCTTCGTTATTTACTTCATATTTATTTATTTTTACTTAACCTTTAATTCAATGATAAAAAATAATAAAAAATTATTTTGATGCGATTTATTTTTATTTTGTAAAACAATATAATGCAAAGGAAAAAAAAATTAATATCTATATTCGTATTACAAACAATAAGCTAATCATTTTTAAGTTATTTTCATAAATACTACGATTATTAACTATAAATATCTATGTATTTTCTACTTCTATGTGGGGAAAAAAATATTATTTCAAGTTATAGATAAAAGAATATACTCATAGGGGAAGTTTATACAAAAGTTCAATGTATTATATAATTATATGCTAAAACCTCAAGTGCGCGGCAACTGGGAAACATTATCGCTATAGTGATAGAGTACATGTGATCAACTATGAATTGATCTCTGTTTTTTTTTTTTTAAAAAACATTGGAAAATGAGAATCAGAAGATGAGATATCTCAATTAGGTTGATACTTACAATATCCTTGTCATCTAATTTATTTCACCAGGATTATTAAATAATGAAAAGAATATTAAATTCGAATACAACTTCTCCGAACTGCTCAGCTAATGAGTCGAAAGAATACAACCAAAGAATAGCGAAAACCAAAAAACTAAAATGGGATATGAATAATGAAAAAAAAAAACTGACAAAATCTATAATTAACTCTACAATTGTCACCATACTCAAAATAAGGCAAACAAAATGACGGAGGAGCCGATCAGTAAATACATTGAGTTAGTGTCAAAGCAGAAGTTGAGAGAATATCCGCAACTGCATTGCCCTCTCTATAAATATGTGAGGCCACAAGTTCCTTGCAAGAAATGTAAAACAGAATTTTCCACATAGTCCTCCACCTCCATGATATATCTTCACGTTTTGATCGAACCATATTAACCACATACATCGAATCATTTTAAAGCCAAATTTTCTGCCAGACTTTTAGACCAAGCTATATGGATGGCATGAATAACAACAATCAACTCCGCTTTGACAGCAAAACAATGCCGACAGGGACTGAAAAGCAATAATGTACGAACCCTCTAGAGTTACGAATGACATCACTTGCACCTGAGACACCTGGAACGCCAATTGCTGCACTACTAGTATTAATTGTAATCCAGCCTAGCAGAGGTGGGCACTAAAGATCCTCCACAATACAATTCGCATGTCATAAATTCAGGTTCATAATGCATTATAGATCTGATTTAAAAAATAATATATATGCAATTAAAAATCATTGCATATGCATTTTAATAGACATGCAGTTTAATACTAATATATATATGTTAGGATTAATATATATGCATTTTAATATATAAATAATTCAATATCAATATACATTGAACTAGGTCCATGAATCAACATGAATACGGATCTATGCAGCACAAGAAAGGGTCAACTGAATTCCAAGTTGACAAACAATATGCTAGTCTAGTATAGTGTTGTTAATAGAACCCAATTGGAAGAGTTGATATTCTATAAAACAATGCCAAATTTAGCGCAAGGTTATTGAGATAGACAGTGGAGCATCTTCAAAGCAGTATCATTACGAGCACACCATAAAGCTCAAAAACCTGAAATGATAGTTGCATATAAAAGTTTTCGAATTTGAGAGCCCAGAGGCTTACCTGATCTGGCGGCGATAAAACAACTCAAGGGTTGATCCAACTCTGCATGGGCTCACTTGGAATAGCCTTTTGATAGCTTTCCAACTTCTTGTGCAAATGGGCAGGCCACAAAAGTATGAGGAATGGTCTTAAAAGCCTTCAAGCCTAAACGAAATACCGAAGCCGCTACTACACCACATCGCGGAAGCATGTCATCCACAGGAAGCCAAGGAAAGTCTCCAACAAGGAAGGGACTGAGAAGGAGGTATGTACTTCAATATAGCGCACTATTAGTTTCTTAGAATTCCTCATTGTCTTCATGGTTGTAAATCTTTACTTCTAATAAAATACCAATTAGCTTTTATTTGACTGATAATAAACTACAAGGCTAAAAAACAAAATATTGGATCGATGACAACACATCAAGCAGTTGAAAAACAATTTCTTAATACAAATAATTTGAAAGAATTTGGCACCTTCCCCTTATCCTTCCTTAGGAAAAGGCCTTGGTATGAAGGCCAATTGATAAAAACCAAAACACCACAAAGAAGAATTTGCGAAGACATTTCCTCATAAAGCCTCACAATACTACAATTAACAATCACGTTCTTCACAGCCCCAACAAAGCAGAAGAAATTGAGCATTGCAAGTGTGATCATTAGAGAAGAATCTCCGAACTCCATTACCTCTTTCTCATATCGTTGCGACACATCTTCGTCTGCGACTTCGGCTGTGATTATGAATGTTGAATCCACAAATCCTAGTCTTTAAACTGTGTCAATGAAGGCAAGGAAAAAGGAGCTCCACATTCGTTGGTCGTTCCACCAGCCTAGGATTTTACCCCCCACACTGAAGAAATTCGACAAGGCTGTCGATATACCTAGCAGAGAGCACATAAGCAAACGACTTGAGACCTGAAACCAACCCAAAAAGATATATTAGTTTTTTTTTTTTTTTTGAGACGAGAAAATATATGTTAGTAATTGCATAAAAACCAAACAGAGGTGAAAAACATATCGGTGAGGTTATCTTGAGTCTGAATTGCCTTGGATCGTTTCTTTTTTTAAAGAATTTAAGTTGGGTTACTTTTAAGACTCGTGTTCTCATTGCATCAAAATGAAGAAATGATTTCAAAGCAAATCACCTGTGTCTTTAAAAGAATTTATTGATACTAAATACCTAAATCTTTTTCACATTTTAAATTTTTTTACCAAAACGTTTTAAAATATGTAGATTTTCCCGAAGTTTTATGTATTTATTTGAATTTTACTAATGACAAAAGTTAAAATGCAAGAACATTGCATGTGCAAATATAGTCTAATTGTGAAGTGCACTTGTGAAAATAAGTGTCTTGAGTTTAATTTCCTTCATTTACTATTATTGTGTGAGCTATTAAGGGGAAGAACTACTTGTTGGTGGTGGGTACAGATCGGATATTCGATTTTATGACTATTTTTTTATTCGATAATGGGTTAATATTTAGAGAAACCTAAATCATCGGATATCCACATAACTGGAGAACCAGTTTTAACGGATCGGTAATTTTTTCAAATTATACTTTGAAATATAAAATTTTCATATAATATATATTACTACCTAATTAGTGAAATTATCTTTTATAATAATCACACATATTTAAATAACAAATAGCAAATGATGATAAAATATTATCTTTAAAAATTCAATAATATAATTTTTAATATTTCTACAATAATAAAAATAAATCTCTATTCAAATAATAAATTGAACATCAATAGAATTTTGAATATAAAAATTTCAAAATTTGTTATTATCTAACTTCTAATAAATTGTTGAAGATTGACGCTTCAATAAGTTAATTGAACATTCTTTATGATATGAAGAGAAAATAATTATTCTTAGATATGCTCTATAATAAATTAATAAAATAAATAAAAATAATTAATAATTAATAATATTACCATATATCATCCCATAATCATCAATGTTGAGAAGTTGATATATATATATATATATATATATATATCGGACTCATCGGATATCCCATGGATTTTAAGATTTAATATCCTAACTCAATCCAAAAATTTAAAAATTTTTAAAACTTTGATCCTAATTTTATCTAATCAATCAATTATCCTTTAATTTTCTTATTAGTTCTTGGATTCAAATCGGTTTTTTGGATTTTCTGATTCATTTGTCCACCCATACCTGCTATATAGCCTACAATATTGTTTCGGCCCATTAAGACTCTCATGAATAAAAAAAAAAAAAAAAAGTAAAAGATACTTTTCACTTGCTAATATAGCTTTCAAAAGTGTACTAAAAGATTTTTGTTTAAATCTTAAGACCATAAATATCTAAAAAATTATAAATAAAAGATATTATCAATTTTAATCTTTTAAAATATTTTTTAAAATTTTGATCACAAATTTAATAATTAATCTGATATAAAATTTTTGATAAAACTATTAAAGTATAATAGTTTTTTTTTTATATGTATGGTAGTCAAGTTATCCAATTATATATGTCACTCTTTGATTATAGATAAAATTGAAACAAATGTGTAAAGGTTTGAACAAAACTATCTATTTTGAAAGATTTGAGTAAAATGGTAAAAATAGAAAAAAGTTTGTGCACTAATTGTCATTAGAACTTAAAAGAATTTTCATAAAATTTCAATAATTTAAGTCAGGCTAATTCAAACAAACCTTAACAATTCGTATTTGAATGAGTCAATAAGTGGAATTAAAGACAAATTGAATTTGACTTTAAAAATTTTGTATTAGTTCATATGCCTATGGTTTCGGGTGAGCTCGGATGGATCTAAAAACTGTTAGCTCTCCAGAACTATATCAATAGAATTTCTATTGATATAGTTCTGATAGAATGGCGCAAATTGGAAGATGATGCACCTGCGGAAACAAGGCTATGCCATTTTGGATACAAAGTGAAGGAATAATGAAGTAATATAAGGTTGCCAGGCAGTTTGGAGCCCAAAGACAATAACAGCAGTAGCCAAGTCGAAGGCCATGGCTAACCTTTCCATTTGCATATGCAGGGCTGTACTTGGAAAGCAAAATCTGGAGATCACCTTCAGACGATCTTTTATGCTGCACCAGTGTCTGAGCCAAAGTGGTTGGTGCAAGCCCTACGAACGCTTTCCTTTCCGGATTAAAATAAATTGATCTCCATCCTTGTAAATGGATTGACAATCCGGTGATTACATCTTTGACTGGACACCCGTACTTCAACCCCATCTGCAATCAAGTGCAAGTTTTTAAAATTTGTATTCCTATATGTGAAATGAAAATTTCAGTGTGACAGGAATTATAGACCTCTTTTCCCCGTTGAGTGTTCTGCTCGAAAGTACAGCTTGCAAGAGGTTTAGTTTCTTCTTCTAATTCTTGAACACTATGCTGTCTCTTCTGATCAGCATGTGTATTCCATTCAATCATACCATTCTTGGTATATTTCTTGCCACAAAGAATGCCTCTCCTGTGAAAGCAGCCAGTTCCAATGTATAAAAGGCCCCCAAAACCATCTAGCCCATGGAGTTCCACCTTCATTTCCACCCAGAAGGAAAAAATAAAAAAAAAAGATCATTCAAACTCATGCAATGAATCAATAAAAACAGTACTGATTGAGGGGGGTGTGTGTGTGTGCGCGTGTGAGTTGGTGAATTCTACAGTAACTTATTTAATGATGCTATTAAATAATTAAATAAGTAGGTCGAATCCAATAATAAATAATAACTTTATCTAATCAAATAGTATCTAATCTAATCCAATTTCACCCAACGGTGAATTATTAATTATGTCATTATAGTATAATAATGTAAACGATACTATAGTTTTCACCATATAAGTAATGCACTTACATCCTAAATTACTCGTAGTGAACTGCTGTATATGCCATTTTTAGTAACATTTCCAAAGCATTGTGGATACTGCACAAAAGCAATGTCCTGGCCATTCTCTTCATCCATGAAGAAGCATAGTGCATCCCTTACAGATTATGAATTGTTCGAGTACATATCGCAGTCTAGATTTTGAATTATCTTTCATTGCGAATCTTTGATGACACTCTTATCTGTACATTATTATAATTAAACCATAAAAAGAAGCAAATAAATGATGTTGAACTTGAAAGCAACCAATGGGAGCAAAGTCATTTAACAACTAAACTAAGCCATTGGAATTACGTGTGTTTTCTCTAACTAATTACTAATAAGCCTAATATATATACATATGTGTGTGTGTGTGTGTGTGTGTATAGATATAGATGCATATAACTTACCAAAGTATTCATGGCTCCAGCTTTGAAATTATGGGGATGTTGGGGTCTCTTCTGTCTAGCAAGGTAAACCAAAGTGGGCAATGGTAACCCAGAGATATCTGTGGCATTTTGATCTTTCCCATATATCAAAATCTGGGAAACAAAATGAAAATTCAAACATCACACATCAACCAAATACAGCACAATAAGAAAGGGCAGTGTTTATAATTATAACTGTTATTACATGGCTTATTTATTACTGAAGGATAGTGTCATGATCATATGGTGAAGAGTATGAATCCCCACTATGAAAATCCTGTGTGTCAATCGTACTTCTTCAGGGATTCGACATACCTTCACTGCGGTTTCAATCTGCTCTTCCATTTCTTCATATAATTTCTGGCGCGAATTAAAATGAATGTGATAACTAAACAAATATTTGAATTTATTTTACTATAGAGCCTCATTAACATAAGTTTGTCTGTTCCAAATAATAAGATGCATCATTCAATGACTATTTTGATAGTAATAATATTATAATACATCATATTTAGTATTAATTTACAAATACATGATATAGATATCTTCTATTCACTTTCTATATTATTTTCATGCTGTTTTTATACCAATTTTATAATTATACGTAATGTGCATGTTATTTATTCACCTTATTATTCACTTACCCCTGGTATCTGTATTATCTGTTTCCATAATTAAAATAAGGTTAGTGATAGGTATAGGTACCGTTGCACTTAATAGTGACTTTTTTGTTTTCAAAATCAATATATAATTTCTTCATTCAATATTCATTTTTTGTATTTTTGTAATTTAGTTTATATATCTTTTTAATTCACTATCTATATTTATAATTTTTTTTAAGACAGCCAAAACAGTAACTATATTAGGCTACGTTTGGTTTTAATCTTTCAATTTAGAATTTTTCATTGTTCATTCATTTTATTATATTTACGTTTCACATCTATCTAATCATATTTTATATCTCAATATATTTTCTGGATAATTAAATATAGTCCTAATAATAATAGTTAATTTTTCATATACAAAATTTTTTTATTGTTTATTCACTTTATGTAACATTTTCATTTAATTATAGATCTGAATAAAAAAAGTTAAAAAAAATCCAAAAGCTATATATTACTGTTCACATAACTTCAAGACTATATCAATTATTTTCCTTTAAATAAAGATTTCACCATTATGTTTGGAAAATAATAAGGACATGTATACCTTAAGAATAATGCTACACAGCGCTGCAAGCTTTGTAATATCTATTAACTCACCTGACATGACACTTACTACTTGATAATAGTTTTTGGGTTCTAGTTTTGTTAATGCTTCAATATTAATATCACTTAAGATTTTTAAATCATTAAAAAAAGAAAAAAAATTATTTAAGTAATTTTGTTACAAGATGGATTAACAAACAATACAAACTGGAGAGTTGGTGTAGCATTATTCATACCTTAATAGCTTCCAACTCTTTTGTATGATGTTGGTTTAAAATGGAGTCGAAATAAGCAGCCGGTGACTTTGGCTCCACTCTGAATTTTTTGCAATGAGGCACCCAAAATCTTGCATACTCAGATGCATCTATCAGAGCATAAAATGTAAGATCTCATCCTCCATTAAAGAATATAAAAATAATTAAAAAGCAAACATAATGTTATTTTTGGTCCTTAATAATAATCCATATCATCTCTAATTAATTATTTTTAATTCTCATTGTTGTCTCGAAATCTTCTTTATTCAATATTCTCAAGTTTAATTTTTCTCCTCACACTTATATTTAGTTTAGACTTTTACATTAATAAATATATAATAATACTACTTTAAAAATTAATAGATATGAAGTTAAATTTTTCAAGAAAATTATTTGTAAAATGATTCAGCAATTTCAAAAACAAATTATTAAATCTCAAGCATTGTTTTTAAAATCGGGCTTGAGCTCAAACTAGTAGACTAGTTGGTTCGCGATTTAGCTGGTTTGATTGGTTCAATTGATTTGATTTAATAAGATATTGTTAAAAATATATAATACTTAAAATATTTAAAAATTAGAAAAAATAATATAAGATAATAAAATAAAGAAAAATAAATATAATAAAGTAATAAAAATATTTTTAAAATTTAAATTTTAAGTAAAATAGTGTAATTTTTAAAATTTTAAATTTTTTCAAACAACATAGATTGGGATTGAACCAGTTTGATCACGCTTTCGATTTTGGGTGGTTTTTGCCGGCTTTTTGGGCATCAAATTTTTGAACTGAATCAAATCTGACCATTGATCAGTTTTTAATTTTACAGATCTGACTAACTAGTTTAATTCGATTCTGAAAACACTGATCTCAACTTAAAAATATATAAAAGACTAAATCCTAATATGAGAAAATTATTTTAAAAATTCAAAGTATGTATTACTAATATTTACAATAATATGTATCTATGTGAGGAAATATTTTATTTTTTAATTTATTTCTATATTTTGTGCATAAATTTATTAATATAAAATAAGAAAGTTTGTTTTTTATTATTAAATAATCTTTAAATCCTAATATAAGGTTAAATTAACTAAAAATATTAATTTGAACTAATATATAACTTTCAATAAAATTTAAGGGGCCAATTAAACTTTTATCTGTTAAAAAATTATTTTGAAATACTTATAATAATTTAATGACTTTCATAATGAAAAAATTAGTTATATGATCATCATATATAGTTTGATGACTGCAGGTGTAAATTATCCCAAGAATGCTTTCCTTTCAGGGTTCAAATAGACTGATTTCCATCCTCTACTTTGAATCGCCAACCCGACAATTATATCTTCAACTGAAAACCCATATGTCAAACCCATCTACTAGAGAAAACATTTGTTTAGTTACGAGATAAAGTTCCGACAAAGACTTGCAATCCTCAAGTTCAAACTAGAAATTGATGGATCTCACCTTATCTCAGTTAGTGTTTTTCTCATAAGTGCAGCTTGCAAGAGGTTTTATTGCTTCTTCTAATTCTTGTGTTCTATGTTGTCTTTTATGATCATCATTTCTCGTCCACTCAACCCTACAATCTTTTGTGAATTTCCTTCCACAAAGAGCATCTCTCCTACGAAAGCATCCAGTGTCAGTGTATTGTGGACCCCTAAAACCATCCGAACTATGGTATTCCACCTACATATCAAAATTTACCAAAAAACAAAATGAATTATGGAACTAATATGACATATTTATTAAAAAATATATAGAAGAAAAATATACTTACATTAAATTCCACTAGTAATGAACCACTATAGATATCATTCTTGGTAAGTTTTTCAAAGCACTGTGGGAAATGTACAATAGTAATGTTATGACCATTTTTCTTCATCCGTGAAGAAGCAGAGTGCATCCCACACAGATAGTGAATTGTTAGAGTACATATCACAATCTAAGTTGAGAATAATCTGTCCATTGCTAATCTTTGATGATACTCTTAGCTGCATATTGGATCATAATAAATAATAATAATAATTTGAACTCTTGTACCACACAATGAAATAACTAAAAAAAGTTTAGCAACGAGGCTTGCTGGCACTCAAGTTTGTTAATTATATGAATATTTTTATATCTTGTATTGTAAATTTCTTATTTAGTGTTTATCTTTTAATTGTAGTAATTATCATAATTATATGCTTAATTATAGGTTGATTATAGGCTTGATTATAAGCTTAATTATATGCTTAATTATAGGCTTGATTATTGGCCTAACTATAGACTTGTATACAAGGAAAGTAGGTCTGTATATAAGGCTGATTCTCTGCCTTTATCATATATACATATTTTCTAAAATTCTTCAAACTCTTTTCTTCTTCTCATTATTTACATGGTATCAGAGCCTCCCTTATGTCCTCTGGTCATGGGTTCGATTCGCCGAATCCTCAAAGAGATGTCGAGTCTCTGCCTAGTGAAAGATAAGCTGCGGAGCGTGGTGGATTGAGTCTATGACTATGGCATAAGGAGATCTTTGGGCCTCTATCCATAAGTTCGTGCTTTTGGTAGAATTGTTTATCTTTGATCCAATATGTTCTTGTTCCTCTCTTTTCATCGTCTTCTTCCTCCTCTAATTCATCCATCAATTCTTCTTCTTCCTCCTCTATTAAATTGAATTCCACTAACTATCTTGCGTGGATCCAATATGGCTCTTATTTCTCTCTCTTCATCATCTTCTTCCTCCTCTAATTCGTCCATCAATTTTTCTTCTTCCTTCTCTATTAAATTGAATTCTACTAACTATCTTGCGTGGAAAACTCAATTCAGTATTATCTTAAACTTTCAAGATTTGCACATTTTCATTGATAGAATAAAACCATCACCTTCTAAAACCATCCTTACTTCAGATACAGATCTCACTCCAAAACCAAATCCAGAATTTGTGGATTGGTTCAAAAAAGACCAGGTCCTTCACTCATGGCTTCTGGCATCCTTAAACGAAGAGGTGTACCCTTTCATTATTGGCCTTAATTCTTCTTTCGTTGTTTGGCAAGCTCTATCAAATGCCTTTGGTGCAATTTTCATGAATCGTCAACTCCAATTGCATATCGAACTTCAAGAACTCCGCAAAAATGATCTCTCTTTCTATCTCTT
>CATIWR010098625.1:0-73250 GCA_949677035.1 Omphalea diandra | reverse complement strand
TGATTATAATTTTCCCACCAAAAAAGAGAAAATTGTCAATAGAGTAAATTAATCAAGCAAGTTGGGAGTTATGATATACCACTTCTTAACACATTTCTTTTGCAGAGTGTTAAAAATTTTTCTTATATGTATTCTTTAATTTATAATGATATCATAGAGTGGAGTTAACAAATCACATACAGAAGAAAGTCCCTTGAGAGATTAAGACGTGATTGAGAATATAAAAAGATGGGTTGCCTCCTTTGCTCTTTGTATTCCTATAAGGTGTCATTAAGTTGTCGACTGATATCAAGACATGAATCGCTGATGTACAATCCAAGTTGGCACTTGAATGTTTCTAAAACTTTAGAACAATTAATCTTCGAAAATATATATCTGATCCTTATGATCAATGATAATCGTATCCTTATTGTTGGAAAAAAAAAGGGCAAATATATATTTCTTTATTTTTCATAATTAAGTAATATTTATTTAGAAAAAATATGTAATTTTACACTTATGTTTTAGGATATGTGAGGTTTTTTTTTTTTTGGAGTTTGAGTTTATGTACGTTCATGTAAACTAAACTCACTAATATAGTTAATAACTAATTTATTTTATACTTTTAATTTATGTATGATATAATTTTTAATTTACTAATATAAATTCTTATATTCTATTGAGTCAATTAATTTAAAAAGATAAAAAAAATTATAAATATCATTTAAGAAATTTTTTGTTTGTTAATTTTGATAAGAAAATTACACTTATTGAAAAAATAATTAATTTATATTTAATAAACTTTTAAAGAAGATCAAATTATAAACTTAAAACTATAAAGTATAAATACAATGAGCATGATATGATGGTTAAAATATCATGTGGATGCGTGAAATTTAATAATAATAATTTAGAATTATTAAAACTTAAAAATATCATTATTACCTTAAAATTAATCAAAAGACGTGTTTTATAATATTATTCTTCTATTACATTATATTTGAAATATTTAAATATATATATATATATATTATTGAATCTTTTTTAAAGCTACTATTTTTATCATTAAATATATGAATTTATTACTGTATTTTTGTATTTGATTAAGTACGATATATATTATATAAAAATTAAATTTATATTTTAAAATATAATCTAAAATCATTAAGACAATTGATCAATTAAAATTGATTATATACATAGTATGAAAACAAAAAATGTGATAAAATTAGAAAATGAGAAATGTCTCACATGAAAATGATATTGTACAAAATATAGGTGAGAAATCGTGGAAGAAATATAAGATTTTCGAAACACGAAAATATGCGTCAAATGCAAAAATGTGATCCAACTAAAGTTTTCATATAAAATTATTGATTATTCAATGACATGGATATTTGATATTTCTTATCTTGATTTTTTTAAAATCTTAATTTGCTAAATTTGGATTAAATAAACAAAATATCAAGATAATCAAATATTCAATTTGTACTCATCTATAATAATATATAATGTATGAAAAAATTAAAAAAATTTATATTAGATACAGATGGAGGTAATATTAACAAAAATTACTATCAAATATAGCTTTATATAACATTGGAATCATAATTAGCCTTAGGGAGTTGACATTATTTGTGCAACATTTCGTGTACACATAAAAGAAAAAAAAAAGCAACTCATCCAACTATTCACACTTTCAAACTTAGCTTAAATATACATATCTTTATACTCTTTACACATATAACCTCTTAACTTAATATATCAAGAACTTCGAATATAATATCAAACATTATGGAGAAGGAATAATGTCTTCAAATAATATTTGTATCATTGAGCCTAGATCATCATATTTTGTAAGTAAATTGTTTGCACTTGGCCTCATGCTAACAGGTTTTTGGGCTTGGATTTCACTCACACTGGGATGCTTGCTTATCATGAGTCTTTTGGGTTTATAAAAGCATGCTCCATTCTGTTTCGTCTGAGCAATGGCCCTTTCAGTTTCAAAGAGCATATCGTCCTATAGGCCAGGGCTTGGCTCATGGTACTAGCAAATAAAGATTTGTAGATATCCAAAGATTTGTTAATATTGTATTTGCATTATACTTGTATTCCTAATAGAACTTTGGTATAATTCTTGTATATACACAATTATAGCACTCAGAATTAGGGTTCTGAATTTCACATAGCAATAAACTATAAATTTTTCAAAACTCATTCTCTTTTTCTTCTCCTAATTGACGATATTTTGTCTATACACTTACTCATGTAATTGACGATTTACTGGCTGGTATCTGATTGATGGTTTATTGTCTATATATTAAGCCCTAATTGACTCATGTTAATTGGTTTTTAATTAATTAATACTTGAGTTCTTGAAGACTGATAATAACTAGCTACAAAACTTATAAATTCTTAAATTTACTCATGAATTTTTCAGGGGTAACACATGCATTAGATGTAAATATGGTGAGTTGAGTTTGTGAAAAACTTAATGAATAGTCACAAGCCATTATAACATGTATTATCATGCATAAATAAACACTTATATATCTCTTTCATGCTTATAATGATCATCAAACACATGTTGAGAATCACAAAGATCAAATATATTAGAAAATAATTTAAAATATTAAATATTTCTAATGTAATATAGATTTTATATCAAAAACTATATTTATAAGTATTCAAAATAAAAAATATTATTTTTATAGTAAATTAATATTTAAAATTTAAATAAAATAAAAATTTTATTTTAAAGTTAGAATCTTATATATAATTAATTCTGATTTCAATCTTAATTTTGGATAAAAATTTGTTATTTTTTAAATAATTATATTGAAAATAAAATATTTTTAATGAGTATCAATATAATATATTTTTGCTATGTGATAACTAAAATAAAAGTTAAATATTTAATTTACTTAGTTAACTAAAAAAAATATTAAATTTAATAATATTTTTTTTACAGAAAATAAGTTAAAAAAATTTAATGATATGAAAATATTTATATCAAAATAATTTAAAAAGATCTAACAATGTAAAAATTCTTAATGCTAGTATTTTAAGACCTTACAATAATAATATTTAGTTTTCTATATAATAAGAAAAAATTTAAAAAATAAAGATAAAAAATATCCAACAAAAAACTCGAAATACAAAGTTTTCTTATTTTTTTATTAAAAAAATTATATTATTATTAAATATATTTAATTATGATTTTTACTTTTATTATTTTGTTTACTTGAAAAGGTCTAACTAGATTTTTATAAAATAATAATATATTATAAATAATAATGAATATTAATTATTATTAGTGTATTAATAATTAATTAATTATGTTTCGTCCAAATAATATTTTATGTATTCAAAATTTATTATTATAATTATATCACTCAACATATATGTTCACAATTAATCTAGTTTTAGACTCAATTTTTTAGATGAGTGTTTACCATTTATCAAGTTTATTTATACATATTCAAGATAGAATAAGTTTACTACTTTGTCAAACTAACTGTTTGATATATAAATAATTAGAATTTATTTAATTATTGATATAAATAAAAATTTATATTAAAAATATAAATAATAATTTAAAATAAATATAAAAAGTATTTTTCATATATTATTATGGAAATAAATATGTAATAAAGACAATAAAAAAAGCTAAAAAATAATTTATATATACTATATATTTTAAAAATAAATATTATTTACTTAAATACATATTTTATAATAAACATGTAAAATAAATAATTAAAAATAAAATCTATTATTTAGTTAATTATATATTTTATAAATATTTATTTTTATTTTATTAATATTCATAAATATATTTAATTAATATTTAAAATTTTTAGCTATACAATACGAAAATTATTTACCAATAAAAAATTAATTTTAAAATAAGCTGATTTCTCACTAGCTAAGAGCAATCCATAAAAACTTGCCACGCGGATGATTGCACAAGATGAAAAATGTCATACAAAATTACCAAAATGGCATCACCGTGCACTAAAACAAATAAAACCCTAGCGGCCCCTGAGCGAATCAAATCTCAGCCGTTCATCTATTGGTCGAGTAGGTCAGTACAGGGGTTTATATCCTTTGAACCTCTTCTTTCATTGCTATAGCCGTCGAGCTCCCCTCTCTCATTCTCCTTTTCTCTCTAGCAGATCGAGCTTAAGCAATGGTGAGACTCAAAACCCCATACCTTTTTACAATTCTGATATCTGTGCTTGTATGGGTATGTTTCTATTTTCTTTTAAGCACTGATTGACATCCTGTTTGGTTAGCGAGAAAATGGGTGAAAGGAAAATAGATTTAAGTAAAAGGAAAGAGAGTATGTTAACTAAATATTAATTTCATGCACGTATTGCTTCGTTCTTATCTTCTAAAAGAAACGTGAAATGTCAGCTTGGAATCGTAAATTTGCTTTCATGTGGTGTGTTTCATTTTGAAACTAAGTGTTTCTGGGGTTTCTACTCAGATTAGCAATGGCATATCATTGATCCATAACTTTTTTACGTATTTTCTTCTTCTATGCGATTATTTTAGTTTTTATTTCTCAATTTTAATTGGAAGTATTTTTTTTTTTTTATGAAGTTATGGCATATAATAAACTATGTAGATTTTCTAGTGCTAGAGATTTTTAGTTTTTTTCTCTCATTAATCACTTATTCACGTAGAAGATAAACTTTTGATGCAGTAGTAAAATGTTCTATTTTTGCTGGTCCAATCTCTAGTACAAAAATCTTTAGCACTGAACTGCATTTCATTTGGTTGTTGAAACCTTCAACAATGGTGCAAGACAGCTGAACTTGACTTTATTTTAATTTTTTTCATGATAATATATTTTTGAGATTGATAGAGTAACCAGGTGTCATGCATGATGGTATTTTCAACATATTGTTTCCCATTTGATTATACTAATTTTCTGTTTTCCTAATATTAGCTAAGTGCTTAAACCATTTTGTTTTCTTATTGCAGGCCTTTGTCAAGGCACAGAAGACCAAGGCTTACTACAAGCGGTTTCAGGTCAAGTTTAAGAGAAGGAGAGGTATTGACTTTTTGTTGTATGTACTTATATGTGTTTAATTTCTTTGATTTGATTTCGTTTGTTTTTCTGATTCTTGGAATCATATGCAGAGGGGAAGACCGACTACAGGGCTAGGATTCGCCTGATTAATCAGGACAAGAACAAGTACAATACTCCCAAATATCGCTTTGTTGTGCGATTTGTATCCTTATGATTCATTTATTTTTTAGTTTATTGCTAATCTTTGCTTATTAACTTTTTGTTTTGTTGCATTGGCATCTTCATTGCCTTTTACCAGTTTTGTTCATTCATTGTTCTGATAGAAGTTTATGTGATATTCTGCTGTTGCCTGTTAGCTTCCTGATAACTAGTGCTATCTGTATTTATTCTTAACCATGTTTCTAGACCAATAAGGACATTGTTGCTCAAATCATATCAGCTAGCATTGCTGGAGATATGGTTCTTTCAGCTGCCTATTCTCATGAGCTTCCTAGGTATGGACTTGAAGTAGGTCTTACAAATTACGCAGCAGGTATATTATTTCTCTGTTACTGTGCTTTCTTCCTTCTGTTCCGATATATTTGCTTGTCTATCATAAACCTTCTGGCTTTATTGGAAAATCCTGAGTAGCTTATTGCACTGGACTTCTCTTGGCCCGACGCACATTGAAAATGCTCGAAATGGATGATGAATATCAGGGCAATGTGGAGGTAAATTTCTAATTAAAATAATTTCATATCCCCCTTGAAATTTTCTGCCATCTGATCATTGGGAATAAAACAGCTTATGACGTTCTGATGTAACTGATTTATCAGGCAACTGGGGAGGACTTCTCAGTTGAGCCAACAGACAGCAGGAGGCCATTCCGTGCGTTGCTTGATGTTGGGCTTGTCAGAACCACAACAGGAAACCGTGTATTCGGTGCTCTCAAGGTATTGTGAAAGATGCCAGTTGCACTCATTTTTACCAATTATTATCTTGTGTGGAATTATCTATATTGTTTTATTCTATTCTTTTTTAATGAGATCCTGGTGTTGTAGAGTTATTGCTTAGGTTTTGGAGTTTGTTTATGGTTTTGGTGTCTGTGTCTCTATGATTATAGAAGTGGGTTTCAATGAACTAGTTCTTTTTGAAATTGGAATATTATTAATTTGACACAGGGAGCTCTAGATGGTGGTCTGGATATTCCTCACAGTGATAAGAGGTTTGCTGGCTTTTCAAAGGATAACAAGCAACTTGACGCTGAAGTTCACCGCAAGTATATCTATGGTGGTCATGTTGCTTCATATATGAAGGTAACTCTGTCTGTGATCAAACTACAACACATTTATCACTAGTTCTCCATGTCATGGTCAGTACCAGTACCAATACAAGTTTTTGCTGATATAATTTGTTCTTAATTGTGTTGCTTTTGTGATTTCTCTTCAGACATTGATGGAGGATGAACCAGAGAAATACCAGTCCCACTTCAGCGAATACATCAAAAAAGGAATTGAGGCTGATGACATGGAGGAGATGTATAAGAAGGTTCATGCTGCAATTCGTGCTGATCCTACGGTGAAGAAATCTGAAAAGCAACCACCTAAGGAACATAAGAGGTTCGTTGCTGCTTGGTTGATATACATGAACATTTATCTTTTGATTCATTTTAGCTGAACTTTACTTCATATTTGGTTATATAAACATCTCAAATTTAACTCATAATTTCAGTTATGCTGGGAAATTTTTTACAAAAGTTTTGAGCTCTTTGCCAAATTTATTATTGAATTTGTGCAGATTGATCTTTGAGCTAGCCTGCCTTTTATCTTCATATTTATATTTTAAATTCTAGTTTATACCCTGAAAGGGGAGCTGTTAATAGTCACTAGAAGTTGAGTTCTATTCCAAGTGGTTCGATCTTTCTTTACAAATAAAAGATGCACCTTTAGACTGATTCTATAAATTAGTGGGAAGATTTTGTAGAAATGGCAGGTTAGTAGACTTCATTACACCTGATTTATTTCATTGATAAGAATTTTTCTTTCTGACATAGTGTTTAATATACTGTCTTTTATTTATATTGTTTGATTTGCTGTATTTGCAATTTGTAACATGCATGATGCTGAGTTTATATGCTACATTAGTCCAGTACTTGTGTCATCTCTTTTTTGTGTGGGACAAGTCTTTTGATTGAAATCTTATTGTCCATGCCACAGGTACAATTTGAGGAAGTTGACATATGAGGAAAGGAAAGCTAAATTGATTGAGCGATTGCAAGCTCTCAATTCTGCTGCTGGTGATGATGATGAGGATGATGATGAGTAGAAGTATCACATCAGCAGCAGGTGTTCTGTCAAATGTCTTGATTTTACCTTGTAAACAAGCAACTTGAAGTTTTATTTGGAACCAAGATTTTAAAGTTAATTTTTGTTTAACGCTTTGCAATTTAGCTTTGGACTATCATTTCTTAGATGACGTGATTTTGGATGTTTAGCCTATATCAATGCAATTTTTCAGTTTTGACTTGCAATTATATTGCATTATCTTAGTCTTTTTGTTCAGTCCTTCCATTGAGATTTGTATGTCTACCTTAAAGATTTGTGACATTATGTGATTTGTATTTTGGTTGATGCCAACTGATGAACGGTTTAACCAGGAACTGTGAGATGCATGCCCAAGCGATTTGATCAAAGTGAAGGTCAAGTTCTAGTGTGAAAGATATCTTTAGCATGGGCACAAGTTCACGTACACCTGAATTTAACCATTTTTCCATCGCATCCATGCACCGTAAATTGCATCTTTTACAAGTTATCAAACTCTTACGAATAGTTTGCTCTAAGCCTCACATTGGTATATCTTGTACTCCATGGAGGGTATGAAGATACAAATGAAAAGTAAAAGTCAAAAGCCTAAGACCGTATGAAATCTGGGAAATATCTAGTGGTTTTAGATTTTTTAGAAAGTGTTAAACATATAAATGCGTGGGGTTTATCTATTAACATGGAGTGGATTTTAAGTACTTGTGAGAGAGGAAAGTGCTCTATATATCATACAATTTGTCATGAAATCCAGGGGGCTGACTATACACAAATTCAAGAAACAAGCCCAAATGGTCCCAGTTAGTCCATGATTTATTTGCCGCGATTTTAAATGGGGCTTGGATGAGCACTAAATCTCAACGCGGCGGCAAATCCGGAGCTTCTCCATCTTATGATGTCACTGCACTGCGATCTTGGGTTGAGACACAGCTGGGTACCGACAAGTAATGGCGTCAGTGACTTTTGGAAAAGAATAAAAAATAAAAGAAAAAGAAAGGCATCCTGAGACCAAATTGAATAAGACTATATCAAGTTATATTGGGTCGTTTGGTTCTATTGCCTCTAATCATAGAGTGTATTTTCGTGTGATTGGAGAATAACGGCTTCGATAATCACGTGCGTCTTTCCATATAACAATGGAATAGAAGAGGTATGTGCTTATTATGTACCATTTGGTTAGCACCGGAATATTTTCGCTGTAAGATGTGCGTGAAGGGATGATTGGTAACGGTAGCAACTGAGAAATTCAGAGATGGCAAAATCAGACAAGATAAGGGTCCACAAAAATTCCAACAGTGAAACCTTATCCAAAGCCAACCAATAGGTTTCTTCTCTCCTTCCCATGTACAGCTTTAAACACTATCCACTTATAATTACATTAAACATCACAATTTGACTTGATAAAAAAATGTCATCCCATTTTCCTGAATTCTCATGGCCCATTCCCTAACCACAACACCAGCCACTGCAACCCTCCCTCCTATCTCTATCAAATCCAAGACCATTACTAGCCATGTTCCATCTCTAAGGTCTCAAGGAGCAAGGGCTTGTCATCAAGATTCTAAACCTGTCTGTGATACCTGTACGGTCAATCGCAGGTTAGTGTTTTTATCTTATGTTGACTATGGCTATATGACTGAAATTTTAAGTTTTCTACTTCAATTGTTTTTCTTGAAAGATCAAAGTCACGTTCTTTTATCGGGCATCCAATGTGGGTTAGGTGGATGGTGCTACTTAGCTTAGTGAATTTTGGAGCTTTCTTTTTTCGGTTTCCAAGTATCACATAAAAATGATGACTAGAATAAAACCATATATGCACATATATTGATAGTATTAGTAGCGCTCTGACAAGAATGTGTAGTAAATATAGCTAATTCTTAAGAGCAGAAAAAGTGTAATTAGACATTATATGTATAGACACGCTACGAAATGAACGTGATGGGGCTTGATCGTGCAGGACTATCACCTTGGGTTTGGCAGGTGCATTGTTGGGATTAAATGCTGGCAGCCGGACTGCAAACGCAGCTAGAAGGCCGTCACCTCCGCCACCTGAGGAGAAGAAGGATCCTAATGTAAGTGGTTTGCAAGCAAAAGTCCAAGCTAGCAAGAAGAGGAAGGAAGCTATGAAAGAATCCATAGCCAAGCTAAGAGAGAAAGGAAGGCCTGTAAATGAATAAGTTAAGCCTATATATAGGTGAAAAGTCTGAGCCCATGAATAACAATCTGAATAGTACTGAAGATAAATGCACCTTCCATTTGTTGAATCCTCCCTTTACATTCTAAAAGCTTTCTTGGGTGAAAAAGAAATATGTATTCTAGTAACTATTTGACAGGGATTTTTTTTAAGCTAGACTACAATTGCCATTTAATAAAACATTTGCTTCCAAATCATAAGTCATTCTCATTCATAAAGCATTATTTCAACATTGAATTTTAGTCTGTAAAGCACGGACATTTTAATCATGTATCTATGTTGAATAGTTTTTTGGTTGCAATATTAGAATTTAGATACATATGTTATCTAGGTGCAACATTACTTCAAGCTAGTAATTCTTTGGGTCAATACCAAGAGGTAGAAGTTCATGAAGAAATAGAATTGAGATTTTATTATGTACATATAGGTCACTAATATGCAGAGAAATAATATCGTAGGAGATGATATTAAGGGTTTTTAATTTTAATTTTTTTATTTTTGAGATTGAAGTTGACATTTTTTCACAATATAATTTTTTCCGTTAAAATAATTTTAAAAATGTATTTGATATAAATAAATTTCACAATAATTTATGAAATTCATTTACCAATTTGCATCTTAGTATGTTAAAAAATTTATTTAAAATTTTAATTTTATGTAATTGGTCAGCCAAATTCAATTAAAAATTGATAGACTTTAATTTAAACTAAGAATATATTAAAACTATAAAATTATAGTATAATTAATCTTTGAAGACTAACCTGCTCCTCCCCTGTTCTCTCCCTCCTCATGGTTGGAGGAATTAAACCATTACTGATTTAAAAAAAAAAAAAACTTATAGAGACTACATATAAATTACATGTTTAATCCAAATACAAAAATTTATTTGCAAATGATTTTTTTTTAATTAAAGTCGTTTGCAAATCAAATGAATTTGGTATGAATTTATATCAAACTCAAAGAACTCTTTTTTTTTTTTTTTTAAATGATTTACTTCTTTCTTTGAGTTTATACACTGGAACTGCGGCTTTTAAGCATAACGCGATGAACAACATGATATGGTCATCAGCTACGGAAGTGATAGGAATTAATTTTATTGTGGCCAATAATATAAATGTTTGTACACGAATACATTCCAATTGGAGAGTTTCCAATTGAGCTTATAAATCTGATTTGAATCGGGTTTTAAAAACATGAAAAGAAATTTGAAAATTTTCGTATCAAATTGAACTCAGTTCTAACTAAATTTATGAGTCGATTTAAATTAGTCTGATTTTACTCTGACATGCAAATCAACTAAAATAAATTGATTTAAATTATTAAAAAATTAAATTTTATTTGAAAATTAAAATAAAATTTTCTTTATTTTAAAAAAAGTTAAAATATGAGTGATATGATATATTCTAATTTGAAATCTAAAAAATAATTTAAATTTCTTTTTATATTTTAATACGATGACCTAATCCGACATGTTTTTCGCTTTTAATTCTAACTTTTATTCATTAGGATTTAGCTGAAAAATCCATCTGAATATATAAGTTTCAATCATGTTTCACCTTAATTTCATTAAACTTTTCTCCTTCTCATTTTTTTAACAAAACAATATTGATTGTTAAATTGCATAGACAATTTGAAATACTAGTTTATGAAATTTGAAATATTAAATTAAATTGATCATCATTCACGCATTCAAATAATCTATTTACACTTTTTACATTTAATTCATTCTTCACCATCATACATGTCTCATCATTAATCATTCACACACATTAACTATTCATGTATAAATTTTTTATTTTTTCAATAAAATTTTACAAATTTCTCAAGAAATTCTAAATTTTGCAAATCACTTTATGAGATATTTTTGCATTTTAATATAATGACATGATCCACCCTATTTATCATTTCTAATTCCAACTTCTATTCTTTATAATTTACTTGAAAAGTCCATCTAGGTTATTTAGAGATATTTGAATATATAAGTTCAATCAATGATTTGGCTACTTTCTTGAAACTTTTCTTCTTTCCACTTTGTAGAGTCCAAAATTCAAACAGTATGTGATTGTTAAATTGCGTTTGCGACACCATCATTGAAGAACTAATTTATACAAACTGAAATATTCAATTAAATTAATCATCATTCACAGACTTAGATTATTACACACATCTCATTAGTAGTTACTCATGTAAAAACTTTTGATTTCTTTAACAAAATTTTATTAATTTCTTGGAAGATTCAAATTTAAATTTTGCTAGTCACTTCATATGATTTTTTCATCCTTTACAGGAGAATTATGAAGTTATAATTAAATGATTTTTTTGTGAAGCTTTTTCATGGTTGATGTTGGAACCTTAACGTCTTATAACACAATTAGGATTCAATCTATGAACAAAAAAATTAAAGAGAAAGTGAAATCAAACATACATGATACAAAAATTTATGTGGTTCGACAATCTATCTATGTTCATGAAAGGTTTTCGGTTTGATTTTATTGAGACAAAACACTAGTGGCTACAACTTGTTATAGGATAGGATTTTAATTCTTTTACACTTGTAATTGATTGACTTAAAAAATTACACAACTACCATTCTACGTAAATTTTCAACTCTTCAATAAAATTTTACCATACCGTGGGACTTTGCTCCTGCACTCCCTTATGTTGAAACTTTGAGTAAAATTGTCTTCGATTATGAGCCATTATTTAACAATCTTCACATTGGCGAATAATCACCCCTTAGAAGACCCGCTCAATCTTGAAGACCCATACCTCTACCTAAAACCCCAACATCTTCACAACATTTTAGTTTATGACTTGGAACAAGTCCAAACAATGCTTGAACTTCTCCAAAGGTAGCATCTTTGTCAAAATATTTGTTGCATTATCCTTTATGTGCACCTTTAATAATATGATCTCACCCAAAGTAATCCACTCTCTGATTTTATCATATCTCATAACAACATGCTTTGTTCTAGCATAATATACCTGATTCTTGGACAATTCAATAGCACTTTGGCTGTCACAGTAAATCTCCAATGTTTGTTGCTCATAACCTATCTCTGAGATAAACCCTTTCAACCAATGCTTCCTTAGCTGCATTTCGTACAATCATGTATTCAGCCTCTGCAGTTGATAAGGCAATTCCATTTTGCAAGGTTGACCTCTAACTAATTAAACCATTCGCAAGTGTAAAGAATAGCATGTAGTAGACTTTCTATCATCCATATCTCCAGCATAATCTGAATCCATATATCCAATATTAAATCATTTATCGTACCAAAACAAATTCCATAATCACACGTACCTTTCAAGTATTGAAGAATCCACTTTTCAGCCTGCCAGTGTTCCTTATTTGGATTAGCCATAAATCTACTAACCACACTAATTGCTTGGGCTAAGTTTGGCCTTGTACAAACCATTGCATGCATTAAACTCCCCATTGCGCTAACATGAGGTACCTTTGACATGTACTGCACTGCGCATCCTCTACTTTAAGACGCTAATAACTTGACAACTTGAAATGATTAGCCAGTGAATTAGTAACTGATTTTGCCTTGTCAATATCGAACCTCTCCAATGCCTTTTTGATACACTTTTTTTGTGAGAGCCATAACTTCTTGTTCTTTCTATCCCTATTGATTTCCATGCCAAGAATTTTTTTGCAACTCCTAGGTTTCATGTCAAATTTTTTGCTCAACAAAGATTTAAGATTACACACATCTTTCATGTCTCTTACAACAATTAACATATCATCAACATAAATCAACAAATAAATGAAAGAACCATTTTGAAAGATTTAAAGTATAGAAAAAAAATCATACTCATAATGGTCAAAGTTGATGCTCATCATGTGTGAATCAAATCGCTTGTAACACTATCTTAAGGTTTGCTTTAACCCATAAAGAGACTTTTTGAGCTTACACACTATGGCTCCTTTCCCAACTCCATAAATTCCTTCGGTTGTTCTATACAAATTTGCTCCTTCAATTCACCATGAAGGAAAGTTGTCTTGACATCTAACTGCTCCAACTCCATATTTAACTGAGTTGTCAAAGCCAACAACATCTTGATAGTAATATGTCTAACCATTGGTAAGAACACTTCATTGTAGTTAATCCCCTTTTTTTGTGAGTACCTCTTTGCCACTATACTTTAAATCGGATACATTCTTTCTCTGAAACTCCTTATTTCTTTTTGTAGACCTACTTGCACCTAATTACCTTTTATCCTTAGGAAGTTTTGCTAACTCCCATGTTTGATTTTTTCTAACGACTCCATCTATTCAGCCATAACTTTTAACCACTTCTCTTTTTCTGAAATGGATATAATTTTGTGAAAAGAACTAGGCTATCCATCACTTTTTAATAAAGCCAAAGAGGCTGACTCATCATTTATACGATATTTGGCTGGAGGTCTAATTTTGCGACTAGGTCTATCTATGTAATATTGTGTATATATTGTTGCTACTGCTCTTCTTTACTCTTTGAATCATCATCATTGCTTTCTGATTTAATTGCTGGCCGAACTAAACTTGAAGGATTATTTAGCCTAAACTCTATACCTACCTTGAAGCTTGAATCTATAATTTTTACTTGAGATAATTCATGCTTGTTTACCATAGTCTGCTCATCAAAAACTACATATCTGCTAACTATCACCTTTTGTGCCTTAGGATCCTAAAGTCTATATCCCTTTACTTATTTTCCATAACTAACAAAGATGCATTTTTTCGACTTTGAATCCAGTTTTGTTCTCTCATCAATAGTAATTAAAGCATAAGCTGAACACCCAAATACCTTAAGTACATAGTAATCAACATCCTTACTTGTCCAAAATTATTCTGCGAACTTCCCCTCTAATTTCTTTGAAGGCAATCTATTAACTGTGAAAAAAGTCGCATTCACTACTTCTGACTAAAACTACTTAAGTAAACTTGCTTGTGATCTCATTGCCTTGGCTCTTTCTAACAATGTCCTACTCATCATTTTTGCAACTCCATTCTATTAAGGTATCTTAGGAACTGTGAAATGCCTTTCAATTTCCTCTTTCTTATAGAAATCTATGAACTCGTTAGATGTGTACTCATCGTCGTTGTCAAATTTTAAGCACTTTAAGCTCCTTCTTATCTACTTTTTAACAATGGCTTTCCACTTTTTGAACTTAGGGAAAATCTCTCTTTTCTCCCTCATAAAATACACCCAAACTTTTTGGGAGAAGTCATCAATTAAAGTCATAAAAAAAAAAATACCAGGCTCTACCTTTTGTTATAATTTGTGGTGGAGCCTAAATATCTGAGTGAACATACTCTAACACTTACTTGTTTTTTTATGAGGAAGACTTGAATTGTACTTTGTTATGTTTACCATAAACACAAATTCGCAGAACCTAATTCGACACCGTGTGACCCCATTCAACAATTTTCTCTTTTGAAGTTCTTACATGTTACTAATATGACCTAACTGCATATGCAAGAGTTTAGAGGCATTCAAACTATCCTCTGTTGATGAACATGCAGACCCATTACCAACAATAGTATTGCCTATTAGCCTGTATAAATTGTCTCCTATCTACATCCCTTTCATCACAGTCATAGCACCAACGAAAACCTTAAGAATTCCATTACCTAGAATTGTTGCTGAAAAACCATGCAATGCCTTCTCTATCAATCCTAATAAAATCAGGTTCTTCTTTAATTCAGGAACATGTTTGACATTCTCCAATGTTCTAATTATACTATCAAACATCTTAATTCTAACACTTCCAATTCCCATAATCTTACAAGCATAATTATCACCCAAAGTTACAACATCAACATCACATGCCTTATAACTATAAAACCAATCTCTATTTGCAATATAATATGATGAGGTTGTAGAGTCTAAGTTCCATATGTATAATAAGCCACTACTTTTTATCAACACTACCATAAGATCCTTCTCTTTTGAAGTATCTGTAGTGACACTAGTTGAACTTGAAGTTGTATTTTTCTTACCAGCTCTTTGATTCTTTAATAAAGGACAATCTTTCATCTAGTGACCCTTCTCATGACACTTGAAACATTCTTCCTTTGACACCTTCGACTTAGACTTGCCCTTGACTTTCCTTTCTTTTGTTCTCTATTTATTTTAGCTTGAAAGTTTCCTGTCTCCAACTTCTGCATTGATATATGGGACCTAAGAGCTTGCACGACTTCATCATAGTCTAACGTTTCCTTTCCATACAATAACATCGTGTTAAATTGATTAAACGATGGTAGCAAAGAACATATAAACATTAGCGTCTTGTCCTCATCATCCAATTTCACATCCACAGTGCAATAAGTCACTAACCTTTTGATTGAACTGGGGTATGTGATTTCCTAGGTATCCACCTTTTTCCATTCTAAACCCGAATACATAACGCTTCATAAATAGCTTATTAGTGTTGTTCTTGGACATGAACCAACTCTGCAGTTTCCTCCATAAACCCTTTGTTGTCTTTTCATTAATTACATCATACACAACTGAATTCGTCAAACACATTTGGATTGTATTGAAGGCTATTGACTCCATGTCCTATCAATCTTCTTTGTCCATGGTTACGAGCTTCATTCCCTTTAAAGCCTTGTGATCCTTCATCTGAGTTAACAAATCATTCAATCTCATTCATCATAGAGATAAATTCCCCTTGTTGTCAAACTTGGCATGCGCTCCCAATCCACTCATCTTAACCAGAAGCTCTGATACCACTTGTTAGAACCTTTAAGGTCTTAAAGCACAATTGGATTCAATCTATGATCACAAAATTAAAGAGAAAGTGCAATTAAACACACAAGACATAAAGATTTACATGGTTCAACAATCTGCCTACGTCCACAGGAGGTTTTCAGTTTGTTTTTATTGAGAGAGAACACCAGTGACTACAAGTTGTTATAAGGTAGGGTTTTAACCCTTTTATACTTGTAACTGATTAACCTAGAAAAATTACATAAATACCATATTGTGTAAATTTCTAACTCTTCAATAAAACTATACCGTAGCGTGGGACTCTACTCCTGCACTCCTTTATGCTGGAACTCAGAGTAAAATTGTCTTCAATTATGAGCCATTATTTAACAGTTGAAATGCAAAGAACCCATTACAGATTGCAAAGTTTTTGTAACCTATGGAACATTTAGTTGTTGTCTCATAATAATTTAGAGTTAGTTTTCTTAAATCGAAATGATAATATTAATTTGTTTATAGAGAGAAATTTTCCTATATATAGGTTAATGCATTGTTTAACATTGTTATAGATAATAATAGTTTTTGAGGTAAAAATCAGAAGAATGAACAAAACAGTGTCGTATTAATAATAAGAAACCCCTTAAAGCAAAATAGTGTTGTTCTATTAATCAAAAGAATTAGTGAGTGAAACATCACAACGATGTTATTTCTTACAAGTAAAACGATGCGTTTTATACATAACAAAATGATGTCATATCAAATCATCTTCGTCTATCAGCCTCACTGACTTTGCTACAACTATTGTAACTATTTTAATAGCTAAATGGCGGAAATCAACTAATTTATTGATGTTAGCATAAGTTTATTAGTCATTAGTTAATAGCTAGTTAGAAATAGATGCGAGGCCATCATTTTTTATTTGAAGTTTCTGTATGTAAACCTTAATTCATTCAATAAACCATGTGAGGAAGTTTATAATTTTTGAAATCATTTGCAATCTTAATATTTCTAAAGAAAAATGAGAGAAATAAATAATTTAATTGTTGTAAATAGTGGTGATTGTGTATGCAATTGTGTAAAGTGAGATTTCTTACATGTTATAAGTTAATGAATTTGTGAGCTACTTTAAGCTTATTGCATGTAAAATATTTTATTTTCTTCAAAGAGACATTTTCATATGAAATGTTATTACATTTTTTTTTCAATTTGAATTATTTCATATAAGGCTCCATTTGTTTTGTGAAAAATATTTTCTAAGAAAATATTTTCTGCATTTTCTTTTGTTTGGTACATCTAGAAAAATTGGTTAACGAAAAATTATTTTGTAGTAAAAAAAAAAAGGGATATTTACAAATTTGGTGTTTGTACTTTCAATTTTTTTTTAATTTTAGTATCTAAATAATTTTTTTGTTCAATCAAGTGTTTAAACGAAAACAATTATTATCAATGTGGTGTTTTTGGTTTTTTTTCATTTGCTTGAATAATGAGTAAGCAAAGTGAGTCTCAATCTAATGTCAAATAGGATGTCACGTCAGCAACTGTAAATTAGAATTAAATTAAAAAAATGAAAATACCTTTATTTAATTTATTGACTATTTCAAATGTCATGTTCATTTCAAATATCTTTATGCTATTCTTCTCATTTTCAAATTATTTACTTCATCTTTTCTTCTAATCGCATTTGTTTCCTTCTTTTTTTTCTTTTGATCGCAATTGTTTCCTTTTTCTCCTTTTCTTTTAATTTTAAATTATCAGAATTGAATCAGAGATAAAACTAAGTTATTTACCCTAAAACAAAATTCAAGTGATGGATTTTGATGGTCAATAAATTAAATAGAGACATTTTCATCTTTTTTGTTTAATTTTCATCTACAACTGTTTACATGATATCCTATTTAGCATCAAATTGAAACCTATTTTGCTTACTCATTATTTAGGCAGGTGAAAAATGACACAAAATATCACATTGATAGTAATTATTTTGTTTCAAACACTTGATTAAAAAAAATTGTTCAAACACCAAAACAGAAAATAATTGAAATTACAAACACTAAATTTATAATTATTCTGAAGGAAAATTAAGTTATTTTTCAGGAAAAGACTTCTCATTTTGAAAATGGGAAGTAGTTTTTTAGATTTTGACAAACTCACTCAAATAAAAATAAATTTTATGTATTTATTATTATTGATCATTCTTGACTATCGATACGATTACCGGTTAACTAACAGTGGTTGTTGGTGATAAGTGAAACCTATAAAAAAAATTTCATTTTTAATGTATTTTTCTTATATTAAATAATAAATAGTATAAAATATAAAATATTTATGATTTAAATTTTATTATAATCTTATAAATAAAAACATAAATATTTTTAGTAGTGTATTTTAAACACGAGAAAATATGTTATTCAAAAAATATTTTTTTCAAAAAATATTTTCTTCAAAGATATTTTTCTTAGATAAATTATTTTCTTTGAAATAAACGGCGCCTAAATATTTCGATGCTTTTATTGAGATGCATAACATTCACATCACATGTGAAAATGAGCATATCAATTATAGCTCCTTATACTTCAAGATATTTTACATTTTAAACTGTTTTTTGAAAGTTCACTTGAATATCTTAAAATATTTCAATATTTTTATTGAGATTTTAAATAATTCTGTCTAGATGAATTTTGCAGATTTGGTTATAACCGTCAACTTAATATTTTCAAAATTCACATGAATAATTTTGTCTATGTCTAAATTTTTTTTGAATTAATAGGGTTTATTTTTTGGTCACAACCTAAAAACGTTTCAGTAATTCTATTGAGATTCAAAATACTTTCATGTGAAGGCGTTTATTTTAACTTCATGCATAGAGATTAAGATATTTACTCTTTTTCAACCGCTTAATGAGAGTTCACGTGAAAGCATTTCTTCCGTTTGCACTACTTTTCATCTTCACGTGAATATATTTTGTTTTTCTCTGAATAGTAGGGAGAGGATTACATGTGAATATGTTTTGTTAAAACTTACAAAGGTTAACATATTTCTTCTTTATCAACCACTTTCTGACAATTCATATCAATATCATGTCGTTTTTCTAGTATTAGAGAAAGAATTATATTGATTAAATTTAAAATCTAATGCCAGTTAATATCATAACGTTAACATAATTCACGTGAATGGTATTTGTTACAACTTAAAACATTTCTATATATATAATCATTGAGACTCTTTAATAGTCTGAATGCTGCATCTCATGATTTAAGTCCTGCCCATCTGATTGTGGAAGATATAATTGCTGAAGCTGCTAACTTCTGAATTTATTGATTATCATCATGTTTCCAGATCTGGTAATGTTGTAGCACATCATCTAGCTCAATGGGCTTTTTCTCTCAATGAAGATGCTGTTCTCATTGAGGAAGTTCCTAGTTTTATTGATGCTTTGGTTGTAAAGGATGTTCCTTCTTTTTAATGATATTTACACGAGCTTTGCTATCAAAAAAAAAAAAAAAATCATTGAACCTCTAAACATTTTTCATATCCAATTTTGTGAGAATTCATATAAATGTGTTTTTGTAAGCTTCAGAAGTGCTAAAATGTTTCTTTCTTTTTTTTTTTTAAAATCTTCGTTTCTTTGTTTTTGGAAATTCGTAATAATGTTTTTTGTTAATCAATTGTTTGTTCTTGAGATTCAAAATATTTTCTTACGAATTTTTTTGTCAAAGTCACAAATATTGAGATATTATTTCTTTTTGAATCATTTTTTTTTTCTTTTTGACTCACTTACTAGAAATTCATGTAAGTTTTTTTTGAGATATAAAAATTCTTTCATGCAAAAAAATCCCTATGATAGTCACAAATATTGATGTAAAAGCTTTTCATTTTCATATATATTCGTTTTGATTTTATTTTCTACTTTTAAGTTATAGTACAAATAATTATGACAATCTTATGGTAAACCTTCTCTCTTCTTCTTACGTTGGTAAGCACAAATTAATTCATTCTCTTAATTTATCACTCTTTTATTAGTATGTGAAGGAATATATATATATATATATATATTCTCTTATTTATCTTAGGCTTAACAATCTAAAAAACTAGATCATTTTCATGAAATTTTAATTGTGTTTAAAATTTTTAATTGAATCAATTGTATTATTTTTAAAATAATTTCAATTGTATTTAAATTCAAAATTGTAATTGAGTAAATTATATATTTAGATTAAATTATCCTTATACTTTTTTCAATTAATTCAATAAAATTTAAAATTATTTATACAACTTAATTAAGATCATACTTTTTATTTTTTAGATTAATTTAGTCAAAATTTCATTTAAATATATAAAATTCATTTCATATCATTACATGATAAAAAAAATTTACTTTTTTTGGATTTTAATTTTTATTAAATAATTTTTTATTGTTTAATTATTTGAAAGTAAAATTTCATCATTAAACTATAAATATCAGTTTATTTATTTTAATAAGAAATAATAATTTATTTCATAAAATACAAAGAATTCTTTTTATATTTTTAATTAAATTATATTAAATTTAGATTAAAAGCATTTTAACTATGATCTAAAATTTTAAAAAAATTTCAATGTAGTATAAATGTATATTTTAATATATTTTTATTTTGACTTTAGATGCAATTAAAACTTATTTAATAAATTATAGTTTAATTGACTCAATTAAAAATTTTGGATAAAATTAAAATGTCACAAAAAGATTTAAATTTTTTAAATCATTAAGCCTTTTACTTATGCATGTTATAATATATTTGTCCATAATATTTGAGTGTGCACATAAAATTGGTAAAAACTAAACTAACTTATATATATTTTTATTAATTATCTTATATTCAATTTTTAGTTATTTTTTAAAAATATTAATAATTAACAATGATTTTTTTTTGTTTTTTCATATACAAATATTTTAGTCAATATAAAATAAAATCAAATAAAATATTATATAAACTCTTTTTTTTTATAAAATTTTTTATTTAAGCGAACTGGTCTAGAATCATAATTAACTAATTTTTTTATTACTATACAAACAAAATAAAATAAAATTGTGCTAATCGTGCTGATATTATTGTCAATATTATATTTATTAAGATTCTGCTTTGTTTTTATATATATATATATTCTTATTTAATGCACTGGCAATGCGGTCATGTATGAGAGATTTTAGCAACAAACGGGGACAAAGCCATTGTAATGACCACAGATTTAAAAAAAAATCTTTATTTATTTTTAACTAGTGTTTTAATTTAGTAATATGGTGACACTGTTTAAAAATCAACGTCAAAATTTAAATCTTATCGATATAATTTTATAATATAATCCTCTCTCAAATGCCAAAAAGAAAAAAGAAAATCTCTGCTGATTTTTAGAAAGTGAATTCTCCAGCCGGTGATCACTATAGTGGTTTTGTCTCCATTTATTGCCAAAATCTCTCATACATGATCATATTGTGAGTGCATTAAACAAGAATAAATATATTTATAAGCAAAAACAGAACCCTAATAAATATAATGTTGTCAATAATATCAGCATGATTAGCACATTTTTGTTTTATTTTGTTTATTTGATAATAAAGAATTAGCTAATTAGTATGATTTTACACTACCTCGCTCGGGTAAAAAATTTTAGAAAAAAATGAAAAAGAGTTTTATCCTATATTTTATTTGATTTTATTTTATCTTGGCTAAAATTATTACATCCACACTGGCCTTCTTCTTTCTCCTCTCATGATATATAATAAATAAGTATTTTCATCTCGATCTATTAAATTAATTCTATAATGTAATGCGGCCAGCTCTGAAAAGGTTTTTACTCTTCATCAAAATTTTATTAGATTGAAAAAAGATTTTGGTAATCTATAAGAGTTGATTAGTGTATGAAAGTCTATATTCTTATGGTTTAATTTTTTGAAAAAAAAAAAATCTAAAAGTTAGATTTATAATATTTAATCGATAGTGTAAATAAATTAAATTAATTTTGTGGCTTATATAGATTTTATGAATGTAGGTTCTGTAATTAAAAAATTACTATTGATAAAAATTTTAAAAATAAACTTTTTTAAAATCAAAATTTAAACTAATAAAATTCACATTGAAAAATTATAATCAATTAAAAAAGAAAAATCTCTTATACTTTTTGTTTTAAAATCATATTGTTTCGGTAGCGATACCAAACGTGCTAATGATGTGCATAAATTAAACAAAAGAATTTCTTTCAAAAGCATTTTGTTATTGAAAAGAATAATTGTGAAATATGCATCAATCATATGAAGATATGATCATGTTAAGGTGCTAACACAAAAAATATATAAAACACATGAACATAAGTTAAAACACAAAAAACAGAATCAATAAACGTTTAAGCAAGTTGCAAAATGGAAAAGGACACAAAGCAATTTTTGAAGATACTCTCTTAAGCCAATTACAGAACATTGCAAATACTTATTATTATTTTTGTGTCATACTTCTAAAACTATTATTTTTTATCTTTATTTATAAATTAAAATTTATATTTTATTTTTTAACTAGGAAATTTGAACTAGATTTTGTCTAGGTGATAAATACATTTTATTTAGAATTGATAATTCTGATACAATCCATTTACACATCAATACTCTATTGTAGTTAAGAGATTTTGGATTAGGATAATAAAATATGAGTCATAAAACGATCTAATTCGTATATGACACACCAAAAATTAGTACATAAACTATTTAATAGGTGTAATCTACATTGATACAATATAATATATTTAATTAATTGAATTTGTACATTAATTACAATATATGACTTAATCAATTAAGAGTTACTGAATATACATTGTAAAATTAAATTATATTAATTACAATATATGACTTAATCGATTAAGAGTCATTGAATTTACATTTTAAAATTAAATTATCTTTAACTTTTAAACGTTAAAGGTTTACTTTAATAATTAATTTAAGTAAAGTAAGATAAAAATGTAATTTAAATTAAAATATCTTTAGATTGGGTTTAGCTTATTTGAGCTTTTGCTATTCTAATATGCCTTTAAAAGATAATTGGATTTATCATCTTTATATAAAATTTATATTTTAAAATATTTTGAAAAAAGTTTAAATGTGAGGAATTGAATTCTAGGGTAATATTATATTTGTTTAACAATGTTTTTCATCTATTTATTATTTTAATTATACAATTCTAAATATTATTTTTAAATTAAATTAATATTTTTATATTTTATATTTATTTTGGTTTATATATTTAAAAGGATTAAGAATATGAGAAAGTATTAACCTTAATTTTATCACTAGAATATGCCTATACATGTTATATTTAATTATTTATTAATGAATTATTTATTTTTTAAAATAAAATTTAAAATTTACTAATAAATTCATTGGATTTAACAATTTACCTTTTTAAAAATGAATTCTATAATTTTATGGAATTCATTTGTAAATTCACATTTTATATGTTTAGAATAAATGAAAATTCATTTATAGTTATATTTCATTAAATTTTTAAAATTAATTATAACTGAGTTATAAAATTATAAAAATTTTTCATCATGATAAAAATACCCTTAATTAAAAAATTAATTTTTTCTCTCTTTTTTCTTCTCTTCCTACTTTCTCTCCCCTCTTTTTTATGTTTTTTTTTCTGTATTTAAATTAAACATAAAATTTATTTTCAATAAATTTTAATTTAATTTTACAGTATATTAACTATAAAATTTTATTTATAAATAAATTTTATAAAAAATTTATTTACAAATAAAATTAACGTTAAATTGAAATTAAACCAAAACTATTTTAAACGCAGATACATCTATGATTTCTTTACACTTAGAAAGAAGAAGAGGAAAAGAAGCAAAAATGATGCATCAAAGCTCCACTAAATCCAGCGATGCACAGCTCTTCCAGACGTTGAATGGCCTGCAGCATCTGGCCTAAACGCGTCGTTTTAAGGTTTATCCAAACACTGCTATGTTTAATTTCACTTCTTAATTTCAGCTTAAAACAGCTCCAATTTGATGACGAATCCATGTTAATGGGCCATAATCCCATTTTCCTGCTGTTTTTCCTCAATGGGTATTAGCAAATTAGGGTCTCTAACAGTTTTTGAGAATTTGTTTTTGGATTACAGGCGTGGTTGTTTATTTGGAGTTCTTCATGATGGAAAACAACCTTATCCGGGTGCAATTTCAACATGTATGTTTCTGTTTTTATATTTTGATATTTGGGTTAATTTTTTTTAGCTTATTATTATTATTATTATTATTATTATTATTTGTTCTTTTCAGCGAGTGATTAGAGGAACCACTTTCTATTCTCTGTTTGGCTGACAGTAAAAAAGCTTGCAAGTAATGGTGCCAGAATGGCGATTATAAGTAATTCCTCGCGGCGTGCATCAACCACCATAGAAAAAATGAAGAATCTTGGGTTTGATACCTCTCTTTTTGTAGGAGCAGTTACTAGTGGGGAATTGACACATCAGTACTTGCAGAGGTTAGCTACTTAGCTTTTGATCAAATGCTCGTGCTCATCCATATTGTTATAGACATCAATTAGTTATCTTTTCGGCATCTGAAATGGGCAATATTTGGGTTTTCATTGTATTAGATGAACAAGTGTATCTGTTATTTTAGTGCTACTTTAGTTGCAAGGAGGATTGAGGACAGTAGCAATTGCATTCTGTTGCAACAAGAATTTATTATTCTGTTGCAACAAGAATTTAGTTTAAGTCAATATTTTTTTCGAGAGGATTAAGAATTTTTTAGCAATGACATTTCTGACTTTTTGTCATCCTACTTGGTGCTTGCAATTTATCATGTTCTGTCATGTATGAACTTATCTTATTTTCTTTCTCTTGTACTCTTGGACATCAATATAAACATTTGTAAGTTGTCGCACCATTTTTGCCAGTACTAGTTGCATAGTTCCTGCCACTGGTATAAGTACTGTGGTTGTGCTTTTCTTGAATATAAGTAGTGATTTTTTTCTTTGTCAATATCTCATCTTCCTTTATACTTAATTATGTTTGGAATTTGTAGTGCTAAATATTGCATTCCTTTTAAAAATTATTTATGTATGTTTTACTTTCTTCTATAATTGTAACTTTTATCTCAAAATTGTTCTCTGGATTTCATCATAAATAGGAGAGATGATGATTAGTTTGCAGCATTAGGAAAATCTTGCATTCACATGAACTGGAGTGACCGGGGTGCTATATCGCTAGAGGCATGCCATTTGGTCTAGTTGCTTGACTTGTACACCACTTTTTATCTTTTCTTTGTCTTCCTCTAGTTATACCTGTCTGGATGTACATGCTCTCTCTTCATCTCTGTTCTTTCCCTTTTTATTTATTGTAATCATAGAAAACCTGTCATGGGAATGGAAAAGTTGAAGTAAGATTGCTTTTAACAAAGTTCCTGATGAACATCCCCAATTTCTTGGTAGGTATCGCTTGAAGCCAAACATGTTCATAATGATCTGTGGCATGAAACTATGGTCTCTGGCAAAGCTGGATGCTGCATTGGTGAAGCTCCCGTGTTTTTGATCCACAAAGTGTTTAATGAAATAAACAAATACAGTGAGTCAGATGATTTTTGCAGCTGCGAAGAATCCGTGATAAAAAACATACTTGAATCTTCTTTCTTGCTACCCTTTAAATCAAACTATATCCATATTTGGAGGTTTGGTTTTACCTGAGTGCTGAACAGAATTTTGGTTTCCATGTTCAATTTGAAATAATTTGAGTAGAATCTATTGGAGAATGAAGACTACATTTACTATATTACTGAATAATGATGTTTAGAGTACGTGAAAATGGTTTCACATTTTTAGTTAACAATCTTTCTCAATATTTCTTTTTCTCCCAGGGCCTAGGTTTAGAAGTTGTGGAAAATGTTGAAGAAGCTGAGTTTGTTTTGGCCCATGGTACTGAAGCTTTGGGGCAGTCTTCAGGTGCTGCTTGTCCTATGACTCTTGAGGAGCTTGAGAAAATATTAACTGTTGAAGAAGCTGAGTATGTTTTGGCCCATGGTACTGAAGCTTTGGGGCAGTCTTCTGGTGCTGCTTGTCCTATGACTCTTGAGGAGCTTGAGAAAATATTGGGGCGTGGTGCTGCTAACAAAATCCCTATGATAGTAGCAAATCCAGACTTTGTGACTGTTGAAGCTAGAGCTTTGCGAGTTATGCCTGTTAAAGATTTTATCACGTTAAACGTACATTTTAAGCTGAAATTTACGTGAACATTGATAAGAATATTTATTCTATTTTAGGATTTGAAACTCATGCACTCTGATCTCGTAGGTTCATGCAACATGTACAGTTGCCCAAGAATTTTATTTATGAAACCATGTCTGTGTTTGAAGGGTGGCTTAGGAGTTGAATACTGAAATGGCTCTAGTTGAAGCATGAGAAGTCGATAATGTAGCTCATATTGTAGCTTAAAGTCATATGTCATAATGAAATAGTCTTCTGTACAAATCAGAAATGAAAGAATTTTATATACTATAGTGACAGTATTTGGCAGCACATATCATCATTCTTTTAACATGCTGAATGTTATTCTTGCTTTCTTTCATGTATAATGGACATTTTCTACTATTTTCCCCTCGTTTATGAACCAGAGATCATGGGTACAAATCATGGAAATATTTTACTTGCTAAGTTTTTATGCAACAGAAGGTTGTGTATATTAGACCCTCCCCAAAGCCTGGAAAATGCTTACTCGCAATGATGATTGTTTAGAGATTTAAAAACATTGTTAGCTTTTTTAAATGGAGGACTTGAGAAAGTTATGTTATTTTCTTAATATTGCGATAGAGTATTTGAGTCAAGAAGTGGTATTTGGTGATATTTGTTTGCATAAAGATAAAGGGCATATCCTTGATATTATCACTATAGAACCTTATTGGCAATGGGTAGCAAAATCCGTAAATCATATTCTTTTTTGCAAATAGGATTTTTTTTTTTTGGCGGAATGAATTGGATATATTATTGATCTTCTGATTGAGATAGTCATTTTGAGTGCCAAAACTCCTCTGGATCCTTACATTAAGTTTAACAGAGATGAAAGCCCTACATTTGCAAATCTTGAAAGTTATAGAAGACTTGCGATAAAGTTGATTTACTGATGTAATTGGGAAGCTCACTTTGCTGTTGGAGTGATTTTTAGGATTATGCAACCTGCATGACTTCAGGACGTCTGTTGACATTGCGAATGCAACAGTAGGATGATGTCTGTTGGGAGATGAGGTGTGTGCATGCGTGTGTGCGTGCTTCCACTGCAACAGTTCTACTGCTCAACATTTTGTATAAAGTGGCTGCTTTCATGACTTAAGCCTACATCCTCGTGGTTTGAAGTTTTAGGCTTCTATTATTAACATAAAGTTTTGTTTGCGATTGCTTGTGTTGGCTTTCATATTGTTGTTGATCTATCTTACTAAAACGAGAACTCGTAACTATACTTTTGTTATCACGGTTAACTTTCCCATAATATGTTTTTTATGATCTTGTTAGGGACATTGGCTGCAAAATATGAAAAGCTTGGGGGTGACGTAAAATGGATGGGCAAGCCAGGTAAGGTGATGATATCGGTCTCTCTTTTTCTCCCATTCACTGGTGACATAGTTATCAACGTTACTAGAAGTTGCAGCCTATATTTCGTTGACTAAAATAACTCTTTATCACTTATTATCATCATATTCTTCTTTGGAGTTCTCCTGTTTGTAACTCTCTCTTTTTGCTCACTTTTTACTTTAATGAAATCCTTAAAATTCCTGGCAGATAATATATGAATCACCTATGACCATGGCTGGTGTTGATGCTTTGGATTCTATTGCTGTGGGCAACTCTCTTTATCACAACATTAAAGGTGCAAATGCACCTGGAATCCAGTCAGCATTTATAACTGGAGGCATTCATGCCACTGAACTTGGTCTTGGCAGTTTTGGAGAAGTGGCAGATTTATCTTCTGTACAAGCCCTTGCATCCAAATATGATGCATATCCATCATATGTTTTGCCAGCATTTATGTGGTAGAAACTTTTGTTCTTCAGAAAATTTCAGGCATTCTCATTTAATTAAAGTCATACAAGTGCGGAGCTCATTCTTATTCAATTACGGCAGGACATAGAACTGATAACTATGTTGGTTGCGCCACTGTTAAATGGTGGGAGGAGAAGAAATGATTGATTTCGATTTAATTTCAAAAATAAAATGTGCTTCTGGGCCAATTGAGGAATAATGAATTCTTACTACACTGTAGAGAGAACTATTACGATGGTCGTGAATTTTTCTTCTGGATTTCAGTTTATTTTTTTGATCCAACTGCAAATTTGTACTCGTAGGCTGTTGTGGACCATCCTGATAATTCAAGTTTCCTTCATATTTTCAGTTCCAAGCTTATTTCCAATCATTTTGTTTGCGCTCTCTCTGTCTCCCCTGCCCTCCAATACGTTGTCGGTTTTCCCAACTATAACTGAGAAGTTTAACATTTCCAGCTGTTAAAGTTTCATTTTGCCACTTAAGAACCTCGGATATATTACCAACCCGCTTTTAACTGTTAGCCATCTTCCTCGGACAGGCAGTATAATGGCAAAGGACGACCACCTAGCACAAGTACAGTTCTTCAGATAATGATGAGTCGAAATGGACAATTGTAGTTTATGCTTCATTTTCATTCACCAAAACGCTTTAGGAACGCACAGGCTTGAAAGAGAACGTTTTCACCTTCCAAAACATCACATAACACTTCAATGCAGATTTATGAGGATCATAATTTATAAATGTGTCTGCAACTTACGCACTTGAATCAGCATTCCAGCACCGTTTGGCATCCCAGAAGAATCTGAAAATTGTATCACGATCAATGTAAAGTTTAAAAATGAATGCTTCCGAAGCATAAGCTTGGTTTAGACTGGCCAAATGCTTGATTAGATCTTGATTAGATTTCTTCTATTTCAAATTTGAAGTTGATTTAGACTGGCCAAATGCTTGATTTTCTAATTTTTTTAGACGGAAAAATATTTGAAAACATTTAATATCACTAGTTAAATAAATTTATTCTATTTTTTGACGTACTAAAAACAAAAATAATAAAATTATCTTATTTTATTCAGTCCAATTTATATAACGAAATGCAATCATAAACAATAAGACGGACTTGTGATCTGAATAATGAACCTCTCATAAATCACAACCATTTACCCATAAATCTTTCTTCTATTTTCTTTTATAGAAGTACTGAATTTTATTTTTCATTTCTAAATTAATCATGCGATTTATAAAATAAATTACTCTATTAATATATATATATATCACATAAAATTTATTCTCAACACAATCAATTTCAAAATCATAATGTATTTTTTGTGCTAACGATGGATAATTATTTAAATTAGACATTTAATCTCAAATTATAAATATTTTTACTGAAAAAATAATTATTTAAATTAGACATTTAGTCTCAAATCATAAATATTTTTACTAAAAAAATAATATAACAACTATAAAAATAAAAACTCTCAATTATAATATGTAAAACAAATAAAAATTAATAAAATGAGATAAAATTGCTCACTTTATTAAAAAAATAATTAATTAAACATTAGCTAAAATAAAAGAATCTCTCTTTGTTTATATATCACTTCATTAAATATGATTTGATTTGGATTTGAATCGAGTGGACTTTCACAAAGGTGGCCAAAACTCTTTCAGTATCAATCTTTATATTCTTGAATTCAAGATTTTGTTTGAGTGATATCAAGTTCTTAGCCACTTGACCAATTAGGCATTGGTGAAAAAAAAATTGTTTATTTATCAAATTTTTTAGTGACATTTTACTTTGTTTACCTACTATTAAGGGAGAAAATAGCATTAGGAAACCTGAAAAAATATAAATATTGTCATTATTTTTTAATGCATTAAAATATTAGATAAACAACTGATATAAAGTTTACAGAATAAATTATTATCTTGATTAATATATTTAATTTAGAGCGATTTCAAAAAATAAAATAAAAAATTACCATCTTATTAAACCATATTTAATGAAGCAACCTAAATGATTGTTCTAGATGAGACCTGAAAGAACTTCTTTCAAATAGAATTGTGGTTTCTACTATTTGTTTTTCCGTCGTTGTATACAACTGTATACAATGTCAAAGATAATCCAAGAAACATTGAAAAAATTATAATCGATTATAAGTTCTAAGAATTGGGGGTTGTGGCTTCAATCCAATCTATTAGCTTAGCTAGCATTCCGGGAGAATTTAGTCGGTTCATAACAATCTCTGTAAGGCAAGAGGCAACGCTTCGTAAACAGCTTCTCCCTCAAGTCATGTAGTCGTCGGCCTTTCTTCGCTTCCGGTGAAGCTGCGAATTCATGAGCAAGTAAATGAACGAGCGAGTCATGTTCCTAAAAGGAGTGACCTTCTTTGTTTTCTTCCCCTCTCCTTTAGTAATTTTTCCTATATATATATATATAATGAATCTGAAAAATTGACGTCATAGTTTCAATTTACTTTAATCATACATTATTAAAATTTTAATTAAAATTATTTTTTAATAGTTATCAAGATAATAGGCTATAAAACTAATTTAAGTTATTAAATTTAATAACATTAGATTGATTAATTTATATCTTATAATAGAATTTAAAATCTTTTAAATTTAATTCAATGTAAAAATTGATTACAAAATTAAATATAATAACATAAAAATATGGAATAATCGTGAATTATTTGACTTATCATCTTATTTGTATATAGAAATGTGCCTCTCTTTTTTATTTTTGGTTTTTTAAACTAATTCTGAAATTATTTTTCTAAAGCTTGGGATAAGGAAATGTAACTAAACACAGTTTAGGAATCCTACAAATGATCTCTTTCGAACCTTTTTTTTCTTCTTCTTTTAAATAAAGTTGTTAATATAAAAAGGAAAGAGGCTTGCCTTCCTCCCCTTTACTTGGATTTTAATTGATTCTAAAATCATTCTCTACAATTCTAAAGTTTTAGGTAAAGATGCAAGTTATCAAAATAGTTTAGAATACAAGGTTTACTTTTAGCTAAAGATGGAAGGAATTAAAATAATTATTTTTTATAATGATTTCAATGCATGGTTTACTTTTACCTGGAAATTTAGGTTTCTTGATGTCAAATGAATTAAGATAAATTTTAAGATGGATCATACTATAATCAATTTACATCAAATTAATAAATGCAATTATTCAATTCGACATTTTTATTGAATGATTATTCTCTTTTATATATTTACTTCTTGTAGTGAGAGGTAATCAATAACTCAATTTTGAAGACATTATAAGAGAATGACATTTAATAAAATTTTTCATATAAAGATTTATATCTATCAAGATTTTCTAATGTGCCACAACCCAATATAAAAGAGAATGATGCCTCTCCATAAGATATTAACTAGAGAAGCGAACTAAAATTTAGGGTAATTTTAATTTTTTATATTAAAAGTTTAACGATCAATTGAATATAAATTTTATACATTACATATAAATTTAAACATGATATTATATAAAAAAAAATACTATGTATTGCATTAAAACACAACAAATAAATAACTAAAAAAAATTATCAACTAATATAAAATAAGAGAAATTACAAACCTTGCAAAATTTCAGAAAAATACTTAAAACTGTCCAATGACTCCAAAAAAAAAAAAAAGTTAACACACAGTACGAGTGACTTTACCCACTCATATTCCTACAAATCGAAACACAGACAGAAAAGCAACGAAAAAAGAAACAATACAAACAAACCTCACAAACTTTTCCAGGAGCACCCCACAGATCTGTTGACTGATCTAACTAACTTTTCGGGAATGGACGGCGGTGGACCGGGCGACACCGAGATGGAGGAGGCGGCAGCAGCACCAGCACCCGCGCCACCTGCTGACCCGCAACATCAGCAGCAACAGCAGGTTGCTCCTATGGGCGGCATGGAGAATATTCCGGCCACGCTCAGCCACGGCGGAAGGTTTATACAGTACAATATATTCGGCAACATATTTGAGGTCACGGCTAAGTACAAGCCTCCTATCATGCCAATCGGCAAAGGCGCATACGGCATCGTTTGGTAAAACTACTTTTCTTTTTTATTTTACTTTTATTTCTAATCAAGTGGATTTTAGGGTTTAGTTTGTTTTGGTGTTGTCTTTTTTTTTTAGCTCGGCGCTGAATTCGGAGACCGCTGAGCATGTGGCCATAAAGAAGATAGCGAATGCTTTTGATAATAAAATTGATGCGAAGAGGACTCTTCGCGAGATCAAGTTGCTTCGTCATATGGATCATGAAAACGTCAGTGAGTGATTAATCATTAAGTAATGTTTGTTTGATTGCACCGGGAATGCAATTTTTTCTGATATTGGTAATTAGTTATTAATTGAGTAATGTGTTTTAGATAGTATCCAATAGGAAGTGAGCAATCTTTCCCAATTGAAAAATGTGTGATATAATTAGTGATTGCCTTTCAATGCTATTAGTTTGGGATAATAATTTTTGGACATGTGTCTTGATTTTGTCATCACAACATGCTGTCTTCCTGTGAAGTAGGAATAACCAAGGGGCAAACTAAATGATTCTTATAATTGCATATTTGGATCACCAATGAGTAATGCATTTGTTGTGCTTACTAGCATGGACCAATTTCACTCTTTGCGCATCTTTCTTTCTGTGCAATTTTATCTTCCTCATTAATTGAGTGGAACCCTTTTTTTCACTAACGAAGTTGTTATCACTTTGATTGACAGAGAAGATTCAAAACACTTGACTAATTCGGTTAACATGTTCATTCTAACTATATGTCAGTGTAGGTTTTCTGCTTTCACATGGCATTGCATATATTTATTAGGTTTCAGGTAGAAATGTGAGAATTTGATGTTGTTTTCTTGAACTTTGTTTTCTCATTGGAGTTTCACCTGGTTTTGAAAATTTTCTTTTTCCTATCTTTAATCTTATGTGGGTTTGAGGCAAGACACTTGTTTCACCTGCTTTTGGGGGGAGATATTATTTTTTGTGTGGACCAAATTCACTTCGTAGAGTGGACAAGGAGATTTTCCAAAGTGGCTTGCATTAATATTCGAAATGCATACTTTATCACTTTGTTATAGAGTGACCCCCTTGTTTCTACAAATACTATGTTTGTTTGTACTATTCTTTAGATGCTGGTGTAGGACTAGATGTTCAAAAATTAGATGCTAGCATGGAATAGATTCTTTGATAAAATTTGTTGAAATTTGGCTTCCATGTTAATCTTGTATGTAGGGTAATCTTATTTGTCATAACTTGTCGTGCTGTTACACTTTAGGCCTGCAGAATTCAGATGTCCTTTGTGTTTGTTGAGCAGTAAATTTTTCATGATCACACATTTTTATAGTCGTTTATTGACAACTTAATGAAGCTTTCCGTTTATCAATTTAGGAACAATATTATGCAATTTGGTAAAAAATTGACTTCCTCTGGTTGGAAATGGGATCGCGTGATTTGTTTTCACACTTACATTTAAGAAATTGAAGCATCTGTTTTCAGGAGCATTAATTCTTTCCTAGTATATTTCTTGTTTGATACTTTCACGACTTCTATAGGATATTTCAGCTGAGACTATAGTTATGGCATTACATTTACTATTTTTTAATTATATTTTTTTCTGTAATAGGCTTCAAATTACGCATGCCTGAACCACAAAACCTTCATTGGAAAAATGCCAGTTGTGTATTGCCACAATGGCAGGATATTGTCATTGAATTTTTTTTTTTTATGATTTTACTTTCATGGAATTTGAACCTCACTTTGCCAATTTATTTCCCTGATTTATCTTCTCTCTGTCGCAAATATTAAAATGCAAGCAAATTTGGTGAAACACTTTTTAGGATTTCAAATTCAACAACAAAATCTATTTCTCTAATTTTTTGTTCCTTTGTTTTTCACTACAACATAATGTTGTTATTGAGGTTATCACACTATTACTAGAGATGGAAATTGGAGCTTCTTTTCTTTGCTTTAATAGAGATGTTACCACACATACAACAGAAAAAGCCTCATCTGTTAGTGCCATTATCTCAACAAGGTTTTCTGGAAAATTGTGAATCTTGAAATCATTATCCTAAAGAAAATTATTAAGATGGATTATCTTGAAAAGGCTTCTGAAAAAGATGAAGTTAAAGCCATGCTGGAATTTAGGTCAAAGTGGTTGATCATTCATTTAATGAATGTTCATAGATGTGAAACAAAATAATCTGGCAAAACATCAATAGCTTCTTACCAGGTAAAGCAGAGGTTATATGGGATAGCTTTACGTAATTTAATCTTTAGGAAATAATCTCTATGCATTGGTGTTTGCATATGACCTTCATCTCATGCCATTTTTCTTCAAGGAAATTTCTTTGGGGTAAAAATCCAATGTTATTTCTGTTGATGTATATTGTTATTGACCTCAGTTGGCATTCGTCATGCAGGTTGTTGCAATCAGGGATATAATCCCTCCACCTCAAAGAAAATCATTTAATGATGTTTACATCGCCTATGAGCTAATGGACACTGATCTGCATCAGATCATTCGTTCAAATCAAGGTTTATCGGAGGAGCACTGCCAGGTTTGTATTTTCATTTACTTTTTTAGAGTATAACTTGTCACTGTTAGTTCTCATCTTTATCAAGTTTCATAAACTTTCACTACTAAACAATGTGAAATAAAAAGGAATGAAAATGAAAAAAAAAAAAAATTCATACCCCTCTCTCCACTTACTCTCTTTCTAGAAAGAAGGCTTCTTCATGAGCAGCAGCCCCTCCCTTCTTGTCTGGATATGAATGCCATATTTTATCCAAGCTGTCCATTTCTGAAAATTCGACTGGTTGGTAGATTTTGTACTGGATTAGTTTGTTGGTCAAAGTGGCATTGGCAGGTTCTATGCAGACAATCTGCTTCTTTCTAAGTTACTATCAGGATCATTTTGTTGGGTTTTGTTTTAGTCTCATACATATATTATTTAGTGTATTCAAGAACTTCAGAACCAAGCTAATTCTCTCTTTTTTGTGCAGTATTTCCTTTATCAAATTCTCCGAGGATTGAAATATATACATTCTGCAAATGTTTTGCACAGAGATTTAAAACCAAGCAATCTCCTCCTGAATGCGAATTGTGACCTAAAGATATGTGATTTTGGTCTGGCTCGTGTTACTTCAGAAACTGATTTCATGACAGAATATGTTGTCACAAGGTGGTACCGTGCGCCAGAACTGCTGTTGAACTCCTCCGATTACACTGCAGCTATTGATGTATGGTCAGTAGGTTGTATTTTCATGGAGTTGATGGACAGAAAGCCCTTATTTCCTGGCAGAGATCATGTGCATCAGCTTCGATTGCTTATGGAGGTATTTTTTTTGTATACCTATTATTTATTTCACAATGTATAGTAATGAACATGTAGGGAGATTGGGAGGCAGTTGAAAGAGCTGCTTGAAAGGTTGACGAACAAGCGAAAAAAGCACTATATCTTTCTTTTTTTTAATAAAGGACTTTTTGCTTACTAGTGAAGGGGCAAGGTAGATTGCTATTCGATGAAGAAAACAGATTTTAGGAAAGTGGTTCAGGTAGCTTAGCTGGTTAGAGCAAAGGACTGAAACTCCTTGTGTCAATGGTTTGAATTCACTTCTAAGCGAGCAAAGGGTCCAAAGAACGCATTTCTGGAAGTGAGCTGTATTTTCAAATTCAAGTGAAAGAGGAAGCCAAAAAATACGAGTGTTCCTGTACTATAAAGCTTTTTGCCATCGCCATTAAATTTAATTGATGATGGGTTAATTACTTTGAGCCTCCTGTGTTTTGGCATGGTCATGCTTTCTTTTGTATATTATACTAATATATCCCTCAATTTTGGTTCCGCTAAATTAAAATATCTTTCCATCTAATTTTCATATATTTTCTGTTAGTCAAAATACTAAAAATTAAAATTCCATAATTTACCCTCCCCAACAATTAAACCCTAATTTTCTCTTTACCCTTTATCTCACCACCACTGCCACCTTCACCGCCTCTTCCCTCTCATTCATCTTCCTCTTAAATCTCACCACCATTATCTTTATCACACTAAATTCTACAACTAAGACAATCTATCACCTGTTTCAAAACAAAAAGACACTCCCCAATTTCTCTTTAAATTTTTTTCCCTTTTATTTTCATTACCATTGACAGCGCATAATGTCTAGCTCCCTCAGCAATGGTGAAACCGGTTGTATGTTACTTAATTTGTGCTCATGATTGGCAGACCACCAAGCCAATTATCTCCTTCAGCGACTATGATGGCATTGTTCTCAGATGTGTGCTGCTTTTTTTTTTTTTTTTTTTCCTTTTTTGGTGTTGTCACTCTCACTAATAGAAACCTTGGGATGTGTTTACTTGTAGAAAATTAAGTCTGTTTTCTAGAAACGTTTTCCAAGAAAACTAGAAAATAAAATATCATGTTCACATATAAAAATTTTTCAAACTTTTGGAATCATTAAGGATTTATGGTCCTGAGTTGTCTTGTTTTTGTGATAGATTGAAGGTTGCTAAGGCATATGAGGTAGAGGAGCTTATGGGGAGTATACAGGTGAGTTGGAGGAGATGGAGATTGCTTCTTTGTTGAAAGTTAGTGCAGAGACTGCAAAGGAGGAGAGGGTTTATGAGTATTTGCAGAAATTTAGGAAGACTGTTAGGTGAATGAGGCAAATTGAATCTAAAAAATCTGAGGCAAATTGTTTTGATTTTTTTGCTTTTCTTACTATAATTTTTTTCTTCTTTTACGTTCTTTATATAGTTTATAAGATTATTTGGTCATTTGAAGGCATTAATCTGATTTTTATTTTTATTATTAATAGTTGATGAAACATGAAAATTTAATATAGCATTAAGGGTGTCGTTGACATTTTGATGGTTTTTAAATTTTTAACAGAATAGGTATCAGACAGACTATAGAATTAACAGAGTATAAACCAAGGGATGTTTTATGGCAACACACTAGGGGCTTAGAGTAAATTCACCCATTGATAATTCTGTAAACCCATACTTTCTCTTGAGCAAAAGGAGGAATATTCTGTCTTGTTAAAGCACGTTAATTTTTTATGGCCTTTCTGGAATGGGAGGCCTTCTTGGAACCATAAGCCATTGCCTATATGATCAACCACTGCAATTTTGCAGCTAATTGGCACTCCATCAGAGGCTGAGTTGGGATTTTTGAATGAAAATGCAAAGAAATACATTCGACAACTTCCTCTTTATCGCCGTCAATCTTTTACTGAGAAGTTTCCAAATGTCCACCCAGCAGCTATTGATCTTGTTGAAAAGATGTTAACATTTGATCCCAGACAGAGGATTACAGGTGATTTTGTCTCCTTTAATGTTCCATTCATGACAATATAAGTCGGGTTACTTACATTACTTGTTTTTTATAATATTTTTCTGGTTGGCTTAAGTTTTCTAAAGTCCCCACAAATGGGTTCTTTTGGAGCTTCGTGTGTGATTTTATGCTGATTGGTTGCTCTGACTTTAAGGTGTTCATGGAGTTGTACGAACTTGGAAGATTAAATACCTGGTGTAGAACAAAAATTAAACAATTTGATATGTGACAGAGATAGGAAGGAGGAGGAGCAGTAGGGAAATGATATATGGAGAGAAAAGAACAAGATAGATAAAGAAAACAGATAGAAATGGAGAGGAGAAGAGAGAGACTCTAGAACTCAAGCAATGCTCTCAATAATCAACTTAAAAGTAACTGTGTATTGGAAACAACATAGGACCATATATTGCCATGTAAACTAACCATAAAATACAATCCCAAATCATATACATTCTGCTGAATAACGCAATACAGCCGTGCTTACAAATTAAAAGAAGTCTTATTGAACTCATTTGATCTTCATCATTGTTATTTTCCAGAATGGGAATTAGGAATCATGGCCCTGCATTCATTTACCCTTGTGGGATGAGCAGTTTGGGTTTTATGTTTGAAATGATTAATCTCGCTGGTAACTATATATTAAGCTCCAACTTGTAATGTCTGAATTACCAACTGAATGGCTGATGATTTTTTTTTTTTTCTGTTGCTCCTTACTTAAATCTGCCTTTTATCTGCACATAGCATTTAGCTGACATGGCTCCTCTCATTTGGGTGGTATTCAGCCATGTGAACCAAGTGCAGTGGGACTTGGACCCAGTGTATTTTTATTTTTTTTAAGGAAGAAAAAGGCCACCTTCCTTTCTATTTGGGTTTCTTGTTTTTGGCAAAAGTTATGGTTTTCATAGACTTTAAGCATCAGTGCATTTAATTAAGTAAAGATCATTCTGCTTACATTAAAGTGACTTGCATAGGAGCATATTTTAAATGCAGGTTTGATCTTCCTTAAATTGTTGCACCTAACATTGTGCATTGGTGATATATTATAAATTGGGTTCTCGCAAAAGAATATTATTACTACCTTCTGTTAATGGTTGCAAGCTCATTTCAATTGGGGAATCAAAGTCCTTGGTTACCTGTTATGAAGTCCTTTTCTTGTTTCCTCTTTCTAGGCTTTGAAATTAATACAATTGCATGTAGTGCCTGCATGTGCCAACTTATCATGGCACTATTAAAAGGGAACACCCTTGAAACTGGATCCATATTCCCGTGATCTTTACTGTAAAGAAAATGGAGATGTGGTCAATAAACAAAACATTACAAGTTATTGTCAAGACTTATATAAGACAGCATATATTTAAAATTACAAAAAAAGTAAATTGCTCAATCAGGTTCACAAGCCAATGGAACTGAGATACTCAAGCTGGTCTTGACTCGCAAGAGCTATTCGAGTTCGAGCTTAACTTGATGAAAAGCTTAGTGAATTTTAATATCTTTCAAATCACGTCCAGGCAGTTCATAAGTAGTTTAACTCATTTACTGCTCTTAGGTGGAAATGTGACTTGTCAAGCTTTGTTGTTACATAAAATGCATTATGATATTTTTCTGCATCATATATATTTGCCAATTCAGGTTTCTTACTTGATCCTCCAGCTAACTTCATTTTCCCTCATTTTTATTTCTTATAGTTGAGGATGCCCTTGCTCATCCCTACCTTACCTCGCTTCATGACATCAGTGATGAGCCGGTCTGCATGACCCCCTTCAGCTTTGACTTTGAGCAGCATGCGTTGACAGAAGAACAGATGAAAGAGCTTATATACAGGGAGGCTCTTGCATTCAACCCTGAGTATCAGCACCAATGATAAGAATTATCATGACATTTATTCACTGCAGCTTGCTCAACGTGGTTTCCATTACATTTACTTGCATGTTTTCAGCAATTTATTTCTTCATGTATATATGTTCCACCAGAACGGGGCGGTTCTTGAATTGAAATATTTGACTATGGGCCGAACTCGGGGACAAGAACAAATTAAATGATTGTTTGTATCGGCTGCCTTTCTTATTGTTGTAATCTCTAATGAGCGTGCTCTCACTTGCACATGTCAATTTCCAGATATAAAAAGAAGGCATTGCATTATTCCATTCTGGTAATTCACATTACTTGCTAAAACGCTATCGTAGTTGAAGGACAAGTAAAATTGCTGCTGTCTGGTTTGCACAAGTGTACCATCTGAATTAGATGTTTTCAGAAATTATAATCGACTGCAATTACACGTTTCTGAAGACATCAATTTCTCATTTCTGAGTTGAAAGAATTTGATGATTGCATAGGATAAACTAATTTTAAATTAATTCCACTTTAATCCTGTTTTTGGCTCGTTTTGTGTCTTTAATTCAACTTTATCCTTCCTCGAACTTGTACCCACCATTACTGATAACCTAGATTTTAATCGCACCACAAAGACATTAATATTTTGGTGCAGTTCGATAGGTTTTCTGGTGCTATGTCATGTCTTAAATATTTTAATTTTTAAAATCGTATTTAGTTTTATTTATATGCCTATCATATTCTGTGTTGTTACATTCATATGCATGTATTCTTGAAAAAGAAATACATCAATCACTTTATTGAAAAGATAAAAGATAATTGTGCTACCCAGAAAATTTCATTCTCCAACGACATGATATATGAATTTCTACACTTTAAACTAGAGAAAGATGATGAAATTATTGCCACTTCTACCCGTACAATTGCATCCAAAGAAATCGCATAACAGGATAACTAGTCCGTCCTGTACTGCATGCTCTAAGCGGAAAATGGGAAAATGTTTATCATTATACTTTTCGCCCATCAATCAGCCTAATTCTTCAAAAGAAACTGCCGGTGAAATGAATTCCTATGAGGAAGAATATGGAAGCAAACTAATATCATTACAAGCTTGGTCATTTAAATAGAAATAATTGGACTCACACTTGCTCAAAGCAACCCATACTGAATGAAAATGAGTCTGACCATTGATCTCATCTTCTTGGAAGACGTTTGTTTATTGTAATGCCATCTTCAACCATGGCATTAGCTCTTCATGCTCCCAAAGAATCTTGAAAGTGGCACAGGACCATCAGCCTCTTCTTCGTCACTACTTGATCGTTTGGATCTTGATCTGTGCTTCTTTTCCTTCTTTGTTCTCTTAGACCTAGACTTTGATCTTCTTGATTCCCTCTCCTCATCATCGCTACTTGAAGAGTCTGACGATGAACTTGCCGAGCTAGAATCACAAGATCTCCTCCTTGAATGCTGCATAGGCAACAGTAAATAAGTTTCTAGTTTATATGCGTACAAAATGCATTCACAGCTTGGAAGTTGAAACTAGGACGGCTGTACTTCAAATAAACAATCTGAAAGAGTGCACAACAGTACCTACGCCAAACAAAGGAGCCCTTAGTCTACTGATACTAGAGTCATCCTCTAGGGCTTTGAGATTACAAGTTCAAATTCCAGTCAGAGCCAAACTAATCACAAACAAATAGTGCCTAAGCCATATATCTATTATGACAGATCAATTTTGATCCTCATCTTCACAACAAACTCTAATTCCAACTTCAAGTTTAATGTCATTCTTTCAAGCATGACTTAATTTACAAAACAAGCAGACACCCAGAATTCCTAAGTATCTTAAATAAGATTTCAAAACAACTTTAGTAACACAGGTTTAAAGTGGAAAAGAAAACCAGTAATGCCACTAACTTAGGCATGCAATCTATGAATAGCAATAGTGCTATCCACCTAAAGTCTCGACCTAATGGCTAACTGATACTTAAAGAAGTAGAGAACTTGGCAGGGGCAAGCTATTCATTTTATCATTCTATCACATGGTCGCACACATACCATTAAAGAAGTAGAGAACTTGGCAGGGGCAAGCTATTCATTTTATCATTCTATCACATGGTTGCACACATACAATTTACAACCCAATATCTGACGTAAATCAGTTAACAAAACAATGATAATTTATTTAGAGAATTGTATTTTGATTTTCTAGTTCAAAGAGCATTGCTCTTAAAAAACAAAAGGTAGAAAGGAAGGAGCAAACCTACTGCCCAGGTATCTCAAATAGTTAAATGTCATCCAGACAATATAAATTTCTAAGTAGTTGACGCACAAGCTTCAACCTTGAAGCATATTTTCATATATTGTCAAAGTTGACGTCCACATATACTGTCATCTTAAAGTGCAGGCAATATTATTCCATATAAGGAATGAGACTGTTGGCACAAAAGGAACTGTTTGAATTGGCGAAGTGAAGCGAACTAACCATCTATATTCTCCAGACTTAATATTGAAAGATGAAGTCATGTAATATTGATTCCTCACTGCAGGTTGCAAGTTCTAACAGGAATTATTTAGGCATATTACTTTCTTTGGAGAGGAGTATTTTATCTGAACATCATGCACACATGGCAAACCACCTATCATAAGGCATTAGTTTTGATTGGCAGATTACATGACGTGTTTTCAATTCCAATGAGAAGTGGATAACTAAGCCTAAGAACTGAATAAAATGACTGTTATTTTAATTAAATGAATAATGCCAAGTTCAGTGTTACAGATTTTAGAGACATATGAAGTACGTAAACTACAAGTAAAACTATTGGAAAATAAGGCACCTTTCTCTTTCTGCTGCTGCGATTCTTTAAATCCTTATCCTTTTTATCTGCAAAGACACATCTCATTCAGAGGGTAAAGAAGAGGCCAGTACTTAAATAACAGAATAATATGTCCATTTTATTCAAGGTTTAACATACCTTTCTTATGATTAGACTTGCTATGTGAGTGATTCCTTCCATGGGCAAGTTTTTGTGCTCTTTCAGCGTCAAGCTGAGCTCTGTACTCTCGCATCATTCTATCTGTATCAGCTTCAAGTTCCCCCTTTTTCATTTCGTCTTCCTAACACATAAGTGAAGGAGCAATGAGGAAGTTTCATATTGTACAAGTATATTGTTTTTCACATATTGCTAGTTGCTACACGAAATGAATCTCTCATTTACCAATTAATAAGTAATATTGTACGCATACATAAATACATATATGTGTATGTGTGTGAAAGTTACTTTTATCATGCAATGCATTCATGTTGTATCTATTCCAGCAATAATCCACAGAGATTAACATGCCAAAAAGAGATGATAAGAAGTTGAGAGAATTTCTCAATAGCCACATGACTACTAAAAACCTTTGGTTTTTCTTTTGTAAATTTTTACTGTTTCGAATTCCAAAAGCTGGGACTTCTAGTTCTAGTATAACATACATATTTCAAAACCATCAGTGAAATTCTCAGACTGTTACTACCTTTTCTTACCAAAGACAAATTTTCTGCAGTTTTTTGTTCAACACTGACAGCTAAGAATGAAAAGTGAAACTATTAGGACATATATGTTCAAGAAATCGCGATCTAGCTGTGGCCCTAAACTGTTAAACATATTTGCAAGGAAGTTACAGTATTAAGATCCAAGCAACCATGTGATTCCAAGCCCATGCTGCAGCATTATAGGATGGTTCTTTCCTATTTCCAGGTTCCAAATTCAACTTCATTTGGATTCAATGTCACATTTATGAAGGATTTTATCCTCAGGAAAGAGGTATTTCTCAATTACAATTTTCTTCCAGCATATCTTCCAGTACATTATCTGAAACCATGAACCAGGAGTATAACCAATAAAGTTTAAATCAATCACATAATGAATGACATTTTCAAGAGGCATTTTAGAAAACAAATTGCAACATTTTTTTTCTTGAAAAATTCAAGCGAAGCAAGAACTAAGAAACAAAGAGATGAGCGAGTAGGGATAGCAGGAGGGGAGGGAAAAGGAATTTAGGAGAAAAGAGACTAACAAAAACAAGAGAAGAAAAGGGAGTGGTGAAATTAATAAACAAGCAGCAGAAGATCAGAAAATTTCTAAGTCTCTTAATTCCTATCATCAAACTGCCTTCTCCAAAACCCAGAGGCGTAGACACAACTCAAGGACAAAAAAGAAATATCTAACAGAAAATAATATGCATTACCTAAAATGTAATTCCTAAATAAATATCCTGAATTGATTATAATTCCAGCTTACACTATTATGGTTTCTATAGAAAATCAAACCAATCTGAAGTATCATTATCTTTATTTGAAGATAGATCAAACAAATGATTCCTGTTTCCTTTTCTTTTTCCAACAAATACATACTGCATAAGGGTTTAAGTTTCACAAACCATTATAGTGCAATAAGCAAAATTTTACTTTCACTGTAGTTTAATATGGTGATGAAATCAGGGTTGTTACTTCAGAACCCAAAATTTCATACATGTTAATCACTCATTGAGTTGCGAATATGATAGACAAAAATTGTCAAAAACACAAGCAACTCCTGCAAACCAGAAACCTATAGCCAAAACAGGAAATGAGATGTTGAGCGTGGAGGATAGAGAAATCTAATCTTCACAAACAAACTAACCAAGACAAGGCACAAAAGTTTCCGCCCTAGGAAAAATGTGATAATCAGAAAAGAAAAGGAATTGCATTCACAGACGGTATCCCTTTCTTTCAAGCAATACTTGAAAAAGCCAAAGCACGTCTGATCATTGGCCTAGCTTAATCACTAAACATATGCATTTGAGTATTCTATGCTAAAATATTATCTGAAGTTTGATTCTATTTGATCACATGGAATTACAAGTTAATTTTAAACTTAGGATTGTTCTTGTGAATAATGTTACACTTTCTTACAATCCTAACAATCTGCAATTGATGTTTGAATACAGGAAATGGGGTTAAATTTTCAACTAAATATTTAGAACCTTTATACTATATTCCCTGTTATTTTTCCTTTTGGTGGGAGATTTTATGACTAATAACATGAACGATTGTCTGGTATTGGCTGATGAAAAGGCCTTGCGTACTGTCAAAGGACGAGATAAGGCAAGTTTTAGCAGATGACAGGGATTTCCAACAAATGCCAAAAGCATATTTGTCTGACTTACCAGAAAGAAAGATATACACAAATGCTTTTCTGGTCTGCATTCAGTGTCTGAGTGATGCATGACGGTAAAACTGGTAAATTATTTATCTCCCATTGTGCCACAAACTTTTGAAGTATCCTTTCTTGAACAATTTTGGAAAACTATGTGCCTGCCTAAGTCATCAGATGATTAATTGAGGGCAATAATTATTCTAATTAATTTTGATTTCTTTCATTTCATGAAAAAGTGTTAAAGCATGATAAACTTAAGATTATTCATCTGCTTCGATCTTGTCAAAATTAGTGTTCGAACGAGTTAAAAATCTCATTTGGAAACCATTGCAATCAACTTCCATCCATAAGATTCTCTAGATGTGTGCTAGATCATTCTCCATTTTTCCTTTTAATGCTATAATGAAGAATTTCGGGATTTAGTCAAGTACAAAAACATAGCCACTCTCAAATCCATTGATTGGTATGCATACACAGAATTATTTACAAATAAAACAAGGTATGCTAACATTACAAGGTTAATGTACGAAAAGCTGAAATAATATAGCAACAGCTTACCTTTTGCTTTCTCTTGAATTCTTCCCATGTAACTGTGTGAGAAGTTTTAAGACTGGCCAAACGAGCAGCATGCCACTCTGGTGAATGAAAAGAACCATCCACCTGCGACTGTCCTCATCAGAAATGTTCCAGGAAACAGGATCCCCCTCAAAAAAGGGAGGAAAATTGAAAAAGAATAATATCCAAAATTCAAAAACAACACAAATTATCCTATCATATTTTACAATCTTAATGATGCATAAATAAAACCCATCAACGTATTATTACCTGAACTCATATCATAAACAAGGTGTGCTTGCTACTCAAAATATATAGTGAACATGCCACAGGGTCTCTATAAAAATTTAGAATATATATAAAATGGAAGAAAATCTAAACCACCTCAATACCCACTGACCCTGCATCAACATAATTATAAATTGGGTTCCAAAGAGCTAACAATTATGCCCTTTGCTCATCAAATGAAATCAACACTAATCAATATTAAAGAGAAAAATAAGCAAATGAAGTAACTATCTAGAAGCCAAGAAAACTCATTCTTTTTCCTATAAGAAGATTCCAATTTTGTAGGAATATAGTATTGACATCAATAAGACAAAAATAAAATTTCATAAAATTCATACTAAAAAGTCTAGTGGATCATAGATAGAGTACTATCAACATGCCACCATTCAACCTACACAAAGCTAGGAACAAATTTGAAAGTATAAACATAGAATAAATGATCTATTAAATAAGAAAATTGGTTCTTTTCGTTGTAAGACTCGTCCTTCACAAAATGATTGATATACAAACACCAATTGGCAAAACCAATTCAATAAGAACTTTTTGTTTTTGGGATACAATAAGATCTTAACAAACAATGACAAACATTAAGCGTAAGCAACCAAAATAAATGCAAAGAACAAACTTTAACACCCAATGGGAGAAAACGGAAAGATAGCAACTTTGTACAATAACAATCAGATAGGATTAAAATTGAAAGATGGGAATATGAAAAATTAACTGATATAAGAAAAAGTGGTATGAAAGGGTACAAACCATGCCGTCTTCGATCTCTTCAGGGCCGGCAGAGCTGGAGCCAAGTCTGGCTCTCTGCATAGCTTTGTAAGCTTGATTTTTACCCATTTTTAAATCCGACAGATACCCAGATGAAGAAACGAGGGAAATTGCCAGAAAACAATGATTCTGAGGGAAAATTCAGAACCAGAAAGAAAAATCACGGAAAATTTTTGCAGAGAGATTTTAATAGGGTATTAACGGTCCAAAACGCATGTAAACGAGAAGACACATAGGGCAGAGAGAGAGAGAGAGAATAACAATAATTTTATTAAATTATAAGATATAATATCATATGGATAAACTATATAATTGAAAAATAAATTTATAAATATTAATCAAATTAAAATATTTATTCTTAAATATATATAATTAAATAAATAATATATATTATTTTTTAATTATTTATTTTATAATTTTAATATATTTATATTTTTTAATTAAATAAATTTACTTATTAAATTAGAATATGTAATTGCTTATTTGTTAAGAAATTAAGTTGTTTCAAATAAATTCTAAACTTTATAAATAATAAATTATCATTTTAAATAAATTTTAAAATTAAAATGAATTTTATATATTAATTATTCTTAAGAAAATTATGTATTACATGGATAATAGGGCACATATGAGAATCAATGACTTCTATCTTGAACTCAAAATATTTTATGAGAATAAATAATATTAATTTAAAAAATAATATTCTAGCATTCTAATTAAAAATTCTAAATTTAAATTTTCATATATATATATATATATATATATATATATATATATATATTAAAACAAGTATTTTCTATTCATCACCTTTAATTTTAAAATAAATATAAATTATATAATTTGGCATATTATATTATCTAATTAAAAAGACTAAAAATTTCATCATAAATATTAAAGATGAGTGTTAATTAAAATTATATAAAAAGAAAAAATAAAAAAATAAAAAAGATTATATTACTATAATTTAAATAAAAATAACGGCACTAAAAATAAAATTATAGATTGTGGCAGCACCCCTGATTGACAACCCTTTTACTACTATAGCCATTACATGTAAGGGTGAACGAACTTCAATTTATTCAATTTTTATATAGATTTTTTTCAATTTGATTTTTTTAAAAAGAAATTCGGTAAATTTGATTTAATTTAATTTTTTATAAAAATTTTAATTAATTGAATTAAACTAATTTTAAATCATCCTAAAATAATTTAAATTTGTGCTAAATCAAATTAAAATGATTCAAATATATTTAAATTTATTATTTATATTAAAATACATAAATTTATTAAAAAATTATTATTTATATTAACAAAATATTATAGAACTATTATTTATATTATAAAAATTTAAAATTTTAATTTTAAAAAATGATTTAATCAAATCAAATTAAACCAAAATTGATTTGATTTGATTTTATTCTTATATTTTAGTTCAATTCAATTTGAATTTTTTATCAATTTTATGCATATATATATATATATATAATGATGATGATGGACGAAAGCTTTACATGGATTAGAGATGGGCTAGCTCCTCTTTTAGTCTAGAGTTAATTGGCAAATTATCACTTGATTCAAGAGTTTTTTTTTTTTTCAATTGGATCAGTAAATAGTTTTTTTTTTTTCCAATTAAGTTCTAATTATAATTAAATTAACAATTTTTTTAGCCCTAATTAGAGCTAAATTGACAATTTTAAAGTTTGATAATTACTTGTGATAACTGAATTAAACTAAATAAAAAATTTGATTTGCTTTGATAAGGATTAATCTCAAGAACTAATTTAGTTTTGGTTATGATATTTTTAAGATAATTGGTTTTCATTTCAATTTAATTATTTTAAAATAATTTAGAATTATTTTTTTATATTTTATTAGTTTAATTATTTATTTAAATTTAAGACACACTCCTATGTATTACAAGTTTGATTACTAATATAATTTTTAAATATTAAAAAAATAATATAAGACATGTCATATCCGAATATTATTAAATAAATGTGATGCAAGAGATGATGCCCTGAGATCAAAAGATCCTGGCTTTAAATTTTATCATTGACAATAAATTTTTTTTAATAGGGATATTATTAGAATATTGTCTTTCTCCTCTTAATCACTAACTCCTATTTTTACGAAAATAATCTAACCACATGACACGAAGGTTTTTTTTAAATGTATGTTCTATTAATTGATATGTTAAATAGCTTAAATTATGTTAGTTAAAAGTAAAACTAGATAAAGTATTTATTTTTGAGATAATTCTTTTATGTCACGTATTTTATGTTGTACATTATAATTTTTTATTAAATATTAATTATTTTATTGAATAATATATAAGATGAGTTAATATAATGAATAACAAAATAATATGCTTGCAGGTATTTATTTTTCTATTTATTTAGGGTATTTAGTAATAAATTTTAATCAATAAAATTAAATGATAGTTTATAAATAAAAATTATAATCCTAACTTTTTTAATCAGTTGAAAAATTCTCAAAAAAAAAAAAGTTACAAAATTCGTTTTTCCCATTAAAAATTTTGAGTTATAAACTTAAAATTTATAGTTATATTAAAAATTTTTATTCTTCATATTATATTAAATAATGAAATCAATAATATTATTATAGGTTGTACCAATCCTTGTAAATATTTATTCTTAATATATATTTTGGAGTTAATTACATCGTTTTAATATTATAAATTACTATATTATTTTAGCATTATAAATTAAGCCATTTTTGTCAAAAGTACGGAAAGTGAAATTACAGAATTTATCAAAGATTTGTGATAAAACATTCCTTTGTCGGGTTTAAGAATCTGCTTGAAGAGAATTGAAATCTGGTGGTGGCTATAGTTAGTCCGCATCTGCATCAGGAATTCAGAATGGGATCCAGTGGGGAAGTGGCAATCTGGACGAACACAAATATGGGCACTCACATTGTCATGGCCGTCTCTCCAGATATCTCCGCCGCTGCTTTCAAGAGTAAGAACTCAACAGTGAACACTGGGTTTCTTTTTTCTTTCTTTTTATACATCAACATTGATTTTTTTTTTTGTTGCTTTTGCTTCCTGTTTATAGGAATTTTAATTTCCATTGGAACAGTTCTTTTGAGAGATGATCGTATTCTCGTTCAGTAATTAATGGTGTTTTTTTATTGAAACTTGAATTCTGTTGTGTTGTGCTTGTCTTGTTGTCATCAACATGCGTGATCAAATCTTTTCGGATACTCGTGAATTTGAAATCAAACTGAGATCTTGGATTCAGTCGTATTTTATAGGTTCAACTCTGTAAAGGAGCAAGGTCTCTTTCTATTTGCAGAAAAGGAAAATTCATCTTCTGATAGGAAAAAGAGGGGGAAAATCAATGTAGACAACCCAACACTTGAGTATATTTGAGAAATCCATATTATTGAAATAGGTACTGGATAAACTAAGTGAAGGGGATGCAGTTCAACTTAATAAATCTTGTCCAACTTTGGCTCCAGTGAATCTTAATAGATTGGCATCCATTATAAAGTTACATCAGCACGGTGGGATGAACTCTAAATCAAATCGCTGCTAATGTGTTTTGCTGAGTTTGCTCATTGTATTACAAGACAATTGCTTGCTTTATTAATTTCCGCATTCTTCTCGTTGAGTTGTTATTTAGCTTTCATCTGCTCATCCTCCACATTATTTCTTGCCTTTTTATTTGTCTGCAAGCTGGTCAATTTTGATCATGAGTGCAGATGCTATTAAATGTTATGCTACGTATTTTGTTATGTCTGCAAGCCGGTCAATTTTAATTCATGTCCTAATTGTTATGCAGGAGAAGTTGAGAGAAAACACTTAAGTTTTTTCCCGAAACTGGGAGAAATCAAAGCACATGGGCTAATGGTATTTTTTAAGAAAATCTTTTACTTTCCTTCTTGTTCTGATGCTGTTGTAGGTTTCCTTAGAGATTTTTTTCACTCATCTGTCTATCTCATACTAGGTGAGAAGAAAGAATTGCCTTTACCACCTTCCAGAGTCTCTGCCTATAAAATATGCTTTCCAGGGTCTTAAGGGAATGTGGTTTCTTCATGTGGAAGTACAGCCTTTAAATAATTCTGGTAAGATGTGTTTATCCCACTGTATAGTTGCGAATAATTACAATCTTGTTTCTGATAGTAGCAATGCCAAAGATTGTTTTGTTACAAACAATGAAAAGCACAATATGCACTGTGGTAAGCCTCTTGGAGAAGATCATTCGAGAACTATTCCCCTCTTTATTAAAAAGGGGGAAGGAAAAGAAAAGCACGACGTCTTAAAGAACAAACCGCATGATATTGAGAAGGAATGCTCTAACGTAAATGGAGAAAGTTTAGCTGTTGATAATGAAAGTATAGTTTTCCAAATATCAAGAGATAAGGTTAAACTTGTCATTGATTCTTTCAGCCCTGTGGTGGAAACCACCAAACAAAGGTCACCAGAAGTAATTTCTATAGGAGATATCATTGATGTTGAAGGTCCTATGAGCAGATGTTGTGATCCCCAAAGCCCCAATGTTACTTCCATAGCCATGGAAAATCAATTGTATAAACAGCTGAAAGGTGCGAGGGATGACAATTACTCAAATAAACATGCTTATCCCTTCCCAAAGTTTGAAGTTGTAACACCTCCAAAAATAGAGGCTTCGCTACATTGTAGCCCTCCTGGCCCTGGAAGTTCAGGAAATGGACTTGAAAGAACTGCTGCAGTTGGAAGACGAATTCTGATTGCTTCAAATAACCTAAGAATCTCACAGGACAAGCAAAGACCTGTTATTTCTTTCTACCAATTCAGAGGTACCCCCCGCGTGCCATCTGTTTCTAGAATTTCAGCATTTGAGATCAGTGATAGTGATGACTAATAAATTCAAGGTAATACCTGGTGGTGTTATTTATGGTTAACCGTTTGTGCTTAGAAATTAGTATTTGGATACGTGTCCTTTATCACTATAGCTGTCCTCATTGAGTTTGGATGAAAGCTTGGTCTTGGAAAATCAGTCAGTAAAGTCTGTAGATGAGAGGGTTCATGAAGCTGGAACTTCATCAGAATCATGCAGATTCCAGCCCACCGTTACAGTTTGGGAGATCCAGGACACAGTAGCAACTAGCCGATGCTGAGTTGGTGCAATTTCTTCCCAAAATATTATTTTCTGTCTATGTGCAATAGAAAAGTTTGAGTGCCTTAGTATTGTACGGACCAAGAATTTGTTTTATCAAGGCTTCTCTAAGGAAGAACAGGAAACAAGGCTGCCCTTGTGAAATTAAGCAGAAAACTATGCTGCTTTTGAGGCCTGTTGCACACTTTCTTTTAGGTGATATTTGTCTCCTATTAGATTGCTGTAGGAAGAAGGGCAATTCCCTTTCACGATACAGCAAATCTAACCCAATACACTTATGCTTTCCCTCCATACTCCAACTCAGTTCGAAAGACATGTATATTTATATCTATATATAAAGCACAGACGAGAGAATATTTGAATGGTATTACATATTATTTATCCTGTTAGGATTCAATATTTAACTAGTCGGAACCCGCAAATTGTGCGGGATGATTATAACAGTAAATTGTAAATAAATTTAATATTTAATTTTATTAAATAAATAATTTATTAATTAAATGATTAATTATTATTTTATTAAAAATTATTGTCAAGTAATAAAATAAGAATATAAATTTCTCAAAATTTATAATTATGTAGAAAGATATTTATAATAAATAATTGTCTATTGATTCATATTTTTAATTTTAAGTAGCATAAATTTAAGAAAAAATTTATTAAATTTAAGTGAATTAATAATCAATCAAATAAATAATATTAAATATTTTATAATAAAAAATAAAATTAATAGATAATTACAAATTCTATATACATATATGAGATACTTATAACAAAACATTATCTATTAATTCATATTTTAGATCTTGTACAACATATTTTTAAGAAAAATTTGTTAAAATTGTACGAACTAATTTCTAGCATTTTATTACAATACTTACTAGTTTTTATATACTTGGAATTTTAAACTTTAACTTCTTGTTTAATATTATTGCTTTTTAAGTTTTTCTAATTTCTTGTTCAAAAGTTTATTTAAAATTTTTACCTTTTAGATTTCTCTAATTTCTTGTTTGAATTTTTTTAAAAATTTTTAGTGTTAAATTTTTAAAAAAAGTTTTACTGCTTAGATTTTTTTAATTTCTTATTTAGAAAGTTTTTTTAAAATTTTTTAATAAAATAGTTTTTTAACATAATATAAAACAATTACATTTAACAATATTATACACAATTGTTTGATAAATGACAAATAATTGTTCAAAACTAATTCTGAAACTAAAATTAATAATATATATTGATGGTAAAAATTGAATAAATTTTGTTCAAGGTTGAATTTTTTAAAATGGATAAAATAAAATAACCTCAACCTATAAAATAGGATATAGATAAAAAAAAAAAATCCCTACATTATAGGAAATGGATTTCAAAGGCTATTGTTCCATTATCAAAATGTGTATTTTTACTTTAATAATTTTGATTTTTAAGTTTTCTAATACAAAAATAGAACATGATCATAATGAATATGATTATAAAAACTATTAACAAACTATATTTTAATTTTGTTAGATAAAAAATATGATTATAATAAAAATTAATAAAATATTTATTACAAATATTTTTAAATTGACCCAAAAGAATATAATTATAATAAAAATTAACAAAATATATTTTAATTTTGTTAGATAGAAAATAAATCTAACTTTCATTGGTTGGAATAAAGTAATTATGATAGAATTGTATTATAATTTTTATTTATAAGTAATGCAACCCAAACATACTGTTTATATGAACATAACATTAAAAGCAAAGAAATCATAGTGCGACATTATTATTTGAGAGGACAAAATATTCTAATCATATATTAAACTTATAACTTTTTATTTATCTTTATATCTTTATGAAATCAATATAATCTACTTTTACATGTCAATAAGGATTACAATTCAATTTGATTTTATCAATATGATTTTATGATTATATATTTCAAATTTCATTAATAAGCCATCTTTGTGTCTGTCGTTTTTTTTTTTTTTTTTTTTTTTTTTTTTTTTATTTACAATTTTTATATTTTTTTTAAATTTAAATTTTTTTTTATAATTTTTTTTTTTTTTTTTTTTTTTTAAATTTAATTTAAAACGCCATTTTTTTTTTTTTTTTTTTTTTTTTTTTTTTTTTTTTTTGTATTTGCTTTCCACTTTATATATTGAATAGAAATTTAAATGGTGCATTTAAGAAAATGAACTCTTATTAATTTTTCAGTTTCAAAGTCATCATTTGCATATTAGAAGAAAAAGTTGAAATTGAAAAAAGTAAATAAATAAAAATAATATTTGGAAACTGTATCTAAATATTTTCAATGAATAAATTTAACACTTATGCCTTTTTTGAGCATTTGAAATATTTTATAGTTTTTAAATTTTTCATTGAAAACCTCATCATATTTTTTACATTAAAATAATTTTTTTAAAAAAATACAAAAGAAAATTTAAATAAGATAAATATTAACTGATTGCAAGTGTCTATATTCTAAGAGTTCTACTAGCATGTTAGTTTTAATTTAATTGTGTATAATTTTATATATTTCAAGATAATGAAAAATTTTATACAATTTATTAAAGTCCAAATTAAAAAATTTATAAAATATCATATGCACATATAACATGTGTACAAAATAAAAAATAATAATTATCATATTATGATTATAACTGCACAATGTATGGATGAGATGATATCTATAAAAATAGAATTGAGAGAGTGATTTGTTTAACTAATTAGAAAATACATATAAAAACTACAGTACTAACAAAAGAGATATAAACTTAAGGAATTCTATTAGAAATTAGAAAAGGTATATCTCATAAAAAAAAATAAAGTGTTTTAATTAACAATAATATGCTTCCTAACTCAATATTATATTTTTAAAAATGTATTGAAAACTGATAACTAAAAATAGACAAAATATATATATATATTTACTTAATTTTTAAAGTGTTCTATTGTTGATACTGTCAATATTGAACAAACCTCAATTTTAATATTGCTTTATTATATAGATAGTATATAACGAAGTATCACGTGAAACATATATACCAAAAAATAGCAGTCATTATAAATGCCTACAACCTCTACTATTTCTCCTGTTTATACTGCAAAGTATTCAAAACACTGTAACAGTCAATTATCCTTTTTTTTTTAATTTTTAAAACTCAGAAATTCTTAAACTCGAATTTAAAGTCTAAAAAAAGATAAATTACTCAACAAAAGAACAAAATAATGTATATACTTAAAAGTTATTTTATTTTTTAAATAAAAATATTTTTATGAAATTTAATCTTATCATGTAATTATTCATTTGAAAATTTAAATCTAATTTTTCTAATGAAATCTCAACCATTCATTTGAAATGAAAAGTAGATATTATTCCAATACAATAGGTCGTATTAATCAAAATATTAGAGAATTTCAATCTATCAAACCGTTAGTTGATTGGGGGTATAAACAGTCATGAGTTGCAACCATTAGCTAGACAAATAACCCCAAAATATATATTCCAACTGCACCCATCAGTTAAAACAAATAATCCCAAAATATATATTCCAGTTTGAGGATATCGTACCAATTTAACAATAAGGTTTTTTTGCTTGCATTTCTCCTTCATGCACTGAGCAAAATTTCCTTATAAACATCCCAAATCCGATACTATTCCCTATTGCTATGACAAACTTCTCTTAATCCATTTGACCTGACTAACAATACAACACACCCACAATACAAACCACTAGGACTGTAAAAAAATAGAACTTAAGAGCATCCCCAAGGAATTTTTTTTTTATTTTAAAAGTATACTTTATGTGATAAAAAATATTTTTATAGATATTTAAATATAAGAATATAAAATTTTTATAAAGTCCAATAAATTCTCTATATTTTATTATTTATTTCACTTTATCCAATAAATATTTAATGTCTTAATTTTTTCACTTTTTTTAATCTAATAGATATTTATGTTCTTATTTTACTTTATTGAATAAATATTTATAAAAAAAAAAGAACATTTATCAATGAGTTATTAATATATATCTTAAAAATTGAAATATATATTAATTATTATTAAAATAAAAAGTCAATTTTGACTTTAGATGTAAATGGTCAAGCTCACTCTTTAATTTATAATTTAAAAAAAAAAAGATTGTTGAAATTCATTTTTATGGCATAACTCTTCTTAATAAAAAGATTGATCTAAATAAAAAGTTCATGCTTTTAAGTCCAAATCATGCTCAGCTTTCCATTCACTTCTTCCTATCACACCCTTTTCCTCAAAGTTGGGATCTCTTTTAAATACATTGCTGATGACAGCTGAATTCAAAGATATGCGACTACAAGGTCTATGTTATATTGTTCACCATCCGCTCAATTGTTTCTTAAGTTTTGATTTTTGAGAGGATTTACCACCTTTGTCTTTGTAAGAATTTCTAGAGGCAATACTCCTCTGTCCCCGTCGGGCTGCAGCTATGGCATGTCTTCTCTGCTTATTAAGACGCTTGACCAATTCAACATCATTTGTATTTACAGCCTGATCATCTTGTTCCTGGAAATAAAACTACTATGAGAGCTATGCATATCACCCACAACAGAAATAAATTAAATGCCGTCCCAATCACACAGCATCCAAAAAACATGGCACTACCTTTGACTATGCAAGAAGGCAAGAGGATATTTATTGGAGACAACTAAAATGAAACCAATTTTGCAATCACGCATACATTTACATCTAACCTTGAGGATCAAGTGCAAAGGGAAGAAGAAGATACAGAAATGAAGTAAAAGCAAAAATCTCAATGGACCACAATTCATATTTAAATCTCAACTAATCTCCTTGACTTTAAAAATTAATAGTGCGCACGTATGGTCCCAAAACTTGTAGAGGAAAATAAAACAGGACTAATTGGAGGCACTACCACTTAGTTTTAGAATAAATTTTAAAAAATGAGATGGTCTTTGTTTTTTTGCCCGAAGGTAAGAGCTTGTCAAGCAGTAAAAAACAACAATAACCATTAACTATTAGTCCCTGAATAACTTCCTAAGCAGGATGCATACCACATGAAGGAAAACACAAGCACAAAACAAAGTACATGAAAAGGCCAACAGCAGTAATATAGTTAGAAATTATATTTGTTAGGGAAAAGTACAAAAAAAAAAACCCTAGGGTTTCGCATTTTTCAAAAATCAGGCCTGAGATTTACCCTACGTTATAATGCCGTTTAATAGTTTAATACCAAATATACTAACGCCGTCTAAGCTGATGATGTGGCAAGATTATGTGGATTTTTTATTAATTTATTTTTTTGCAACTCAATAAAAATGGGCCCATAGCTAATTAATAAATTAATTTTTAATAATTAATCAAAAACGTAAAATTACTAATTATTATCAAAATAAACATGAAAATTAACACTATATGAACAATCAAAACTATATGAACCAAACTTTGAAAATTTTTGCCCATTTCTTAGCAATTTAACAGAAAAAAATTACCAAAACAAACTTTATCAATTTTTTGCAACCGCAGAAAAACCAATATATTCAAACAATATGGGAAACATAATTTTCTAACATTACAAATAATGGAAGCATAGCATATACAAAAAGCAAAATCTAGCTGAAATCAGACTGGGTAAGTCACTCAAACCCAGAAAACAAACTGAGCAGGAGTGAACTTGAAATGATGCGGGAACGATGTATGGCTAAAATGATGTTGATAGAAAGTGACATGATGCATCAGCAGCCTTCATTACTTTGTTTGGCAGTGGAATTTGGATTCTGGAAAGGGAAAAGAAGTTTCACTCTTTTGATTTTTAATTTGTTTGTGCTGATCAAAAAATTAGATTTGGAAAAGGAAAGTTTAGTTGTTAGAGATTTAGAAAAGAAATCGAAGGAAAATGAAAGTTTGGTTGTTGCAGATTTGACTTCATTGGTCTTGGAAATCAAAGAAGATGATAAGGACAACGAAGTTGAATTGAATTTGCTTTTTTGATATGCTTAAATGGTGTTGTTTGTCAATCTAATTAATTTTCTTTTTATTTTAATGATTTATCCACATGGGACTCATTTAAGCCACATGTGAGAATAAATTAATAAAAAAATCCACATAATCTTGCCACATCATCAGATTCGATGGTGTTAGTGTTTTTGGTATTAAATAGTCAAACAAAATATAACACAGGACATCGAAATGTCACAAAGTAAATCTCAAGCCTAATTTTCAAAAAACACAAGACCCCAAGGTATTTTTTTTATACTTCCCCTATTTGTTAAGAAGGCTCAGGATGGAAGTTAAGCATAGCTCATCATACATGAGCCAGCAGCAATTGGTCATGTAGATGGACATATGCACTTACTAATCTAACTCTTAGACCAATAAAAAATGTGAACAGTTCATTATTCAAATTATATCAACTGATACCTTGTGACTCACTTGTGTTTCAGACCCATTGTTCTGACCTGCTTCACAGCTATGTCGATTCTCTTCTGCTTCGTCCTCTTCATCAGAGTTTGAAGTACACTCCTGTGTTGTAGTACTTAGAATCTTACAAATCTCAAGTGAGGACGGAAAAGGAATAATGCAGCATACCCAAATGATGTTAAAAGCTTGTAAAGTATGTACCTGTTCTAGCAACTGCAAAGAATCTAACCTCCTGAAAGTTGTTTCATTCGACTCAGGTACACGTTCTTCATCTTCAGTTCCTTCAGTGTCAGAGATTTCATCCTTCTCAATCCCACCTTCAATGAACTGGAAAAAAAAAAACGAAAATGAAAAGACCATTGTATTTAGAAGTGGCAATAAAAAAATCATGGAGGAGAATTTCGTTTGGTAGTGCATGCCATTCACTGCTACAACAAAACCAAAGCACAAGCTAAACCAAACAGACACTAAACTATTACAGTAAGGAACCAGGGGCAATGGCAAATTCAATACACACTAGGAAAAGGAGGGTTATTCAAAACTGCTATATTGCAGGGCGGTCAAAGTTCCGAAAAACAATAATTACAGAAACATGGGTGTAACTAGGATTCAATGGGTACAGGTGCCAGATGTGAGGTTGAGAAGAACATAAAACAAGAAACTAGGAAGGTTTTGGGGGGTGACAGAAGGAAATATTAGGTATACGTGATTGCTCTTAAATATAATGGCTGGAATACATAATTATGAAAGCTTGTTAGTGCAATCTACCTTCCCAGCCCCAACATAAAACCAAGAGGACTTGCTATACTTTTTCTTTGTTTTTGAGAAATGAAGACTTGCTATCATTTTTCTTTTTTTTTTCCGAGAAATGAGGACTTGCTATGCTTAATGAGGTCAGATGCATGGAAAAGTGCTTCCACAAAACTCAATGGAAATGTTATAAAGGTTAGACAGCCAGTAATCATGTTTGAAAATACATGTTATACTGACAACAAAAATTTAATTATTAGGGAACAATATGCAACAACATCAAAAGCATTAGGAAAAAATACAATAGGACAAACACCAGCACACCCACCTACAGAAATTTAATAAGGCATACTTCATCATACCTTCTCAATGTCATCCTGATCTTTCCTTGAAAATCCACTGGCAGCAAGTTCCTTGTCAAGAAACCCAGCTGATTTTGATATAGAAGAAAAAGTGGGCCTGCCAGTTTCATCTGAATCTACCTCCGCACCATCATTTTCATCCGAGATTTCTTGAAAAGACAGGTTAAATCTAGGGATAAAGGACAGGAATATATCATGCATACAGAATACATGTCAACTATGAACTGATGCAGATGCACAATAACTTGATAATATAGAAACAAGACCCAGGAATGCAATATAGAAAATTTTTATGAGGATTGATGGATGAGCTACATCCAGATTTACAAAAAAAATCTAAAACATAGAGGTTTCTATCTTCAAATATATTGAGATGTAATATTATGAAATTTAGAAACAAAAAGTGCTGCAAGTGAAAATTTGAATGACTGATAAAAATAGTCTCATCTCTGCACCAACCTGAAGTCAAGTGAATAATAAACAGCAGGGGGAGAGAGAGAGAGAGAGAGCAGGAGGAGGAGGAGGACGAAGAAATGAAGCCTCACTAAAAAGAAATATATAGAGGAGGTTTTTTTTTTTGAAAGAAAAATTCACAAACAATCCTTTAACTTATTTTCTCAAAAGAAGCCCAAATTGGATTCTAGAATCTACAGCCAAAACTAGCTATCTACTTGTCTGAGTTTCCAAGAATACGTTAAGCAAAATAACCACCAACCTCTTGCTAAAAAACTTAAAGATGCATTCAACATCGCGGTCAAAATACCTGAAATAGGAAGAGAATATGAAACGAAACTATAAAAAATAACAGACTTGCAAATTGAGTATAGTAAATCACATAATACACACTGAGATCTGCCACATCTGTAAGGCAGCAGCTTACATTTGTGCATTCCGATGTGATACAGATACCATTTGAGGAAAATCGATCATAGTGACAATCTCATCATCATCAATCTACAGCACATTAATCGAGGCTAATTAATTGAATGAATAGTAGCAAATCAAAGCATGCACAAAACATATGACAAAGATAATAACAAACAGCTTTAGAATTGGAGAGATATGTGGCCCCCTAAGTAGCTCAAAACACATACCATAATGTTAAATTCATTGAAGTCACAGTGAATGAGACCATGTTCAGCAAGACGAACAACAAGACCAATTATTGTTTCAAAAACAGTTTCTGGATTTTGTAATTGCTTCACCTGCACGCTGGTAAAAAAGAAATAACTGATAGATTAATTGATCATGGAAGTGAAAAAAAAAAAAAAATCTAAGATTTTAGAGGGATAACACCAATATGAACAACTTTTGCAGAAACAGGCGCAGACAAAAGGTCAGAAACAACCACTGCATTCATGAGATGAACACAACCTCACTTATTACAGAAAATTCATGCAAATCTTCACTTTCCTGTCATCTAGAAAGCGCTTACTTTGACTTCTAACTAGAGAATAAAATACACAGATATATAAGAATAGTCATAATCTTCATCTTTACTGTTTGTCCACTTCTTAACAAAAATGTAACAATACAAAACACATATGAGAAAAGAAATACTATGATAGAAATTACGCGAAAAAACCACAGCCAAACAAAAGCTATATGTTGTTGGGGGTGGGAAGGGGGGGGAGGGGGTGTTGCAATCAAGGGGCAAATCAATTGCTGATAAGTGAAAATGAGAATAATAATAAATGATGAAAGTTAACTTACAGTGGGTAACCTTCAACGAGTGACATAATCACACAATGTCTATTACAGTCCACAGCTTTTGGAACAGGAAACCCATGTTCTTCCAAAGCCTACACCAGAACGCACGATCACCATTCAACGCCAATGAACATAACCATCACCCAATACAATACAATATAATGAAAGTAGAGACAAAAGACAATAGGAGAACCTTCATAAAAGCAAATTCTTTTAGTGCAGCAAGCCGGGATAAGTAGAGCCAATTATAACTACTGCGATGCCTCAAGTAATCACGCTTAGACTTGACAGCCCTGAAAGAAGTTCGGCCAAGTCTGTGCAACTTCATTGCCAATATTGTACCATCCTCTGTATTAACCTCAAATATATCTTCAACAAACAAAAGGTAAAAATGTCAATCAAATATCAAAACAATGTAAAAATAAATAAATAGAATTTAAGAAATAACTACTAAAACAATAAAAGTCAACCAACACATTCACACAGTTCAAAACATACCAGACTCCTTCCCAACTCCAATTTGACGACCAACACCACGAATTACTCCACGATTGACCAATGTTTTAATCGCAAGGAAATCATAACCAAGGTAGGTGAGCCGAAAACCATCATCTAGGTTCATGTAAAAAAAAAAAAAAAAAAGATAACCAAATATATTAGCAAATTTAAATTAGCAATCACATAGATAATGTAATGTATCAGTACTCACATTTGGAGGAGTCATGATGCAGCAGCTTATGCTTGAGCAAGCTTTTCAAAACCTTATATGTGCCTCCACGTCTATAGTAATTGCACACAGAAAATAAAATAAATACAAGAAAAGTTGATCAATCATCTTAACACTTCAAAGAATAGAACATAATTTATGGGAAAGGGCATACTTGAGAGAAGCTATGCGGTCAATGAGCTCCGTAGGCACAATTTCATGCTGTTACGAAAAGAGAAACTGATTTGTAATTATCAATGACATACTGAAATAAATAAAATGAGATTGATTGGAGAGAAAGAGAATTAAGTACAGACATTCCTCATGCCCATCTCAACAGCAGTGAGAACCCTAAGTTCATCTCTGGAAATATATCTTAAGTATTCTGCATCCAATTTCATCTTTCCTACTATCTTATAACTGCAAAAGGGAAACGAGGGCAAAAATATTCAATACGAGAATTAATGATGCAGGAAAATGAAAAGAGAGAAGAATGTGGAGTTGTGGACCAGCAACAATCAAATCGCTAATGTAAGAACGATCACAACAAGAGACTCTATCAGAATGTCTCTCCTCTTCTTAACAGAACTCAAATTCTCTATGCAATATTAGAAATTTTCTTTAACATTAATAAAAATATATAACGAGGAAAAAAAAACACTAGGAGGAGGCTAAACCCAAGGCATTTTAAATTGAAATTACACTGACTCTCTCCTTCCAGAAATTACTAAAATTGCCTCTCCGTTGTTCATACTTATGGCATTCAAACTCCAAATTATACTATTTTTATGTAGCATGGAAACGGAAACATAAACATGGAGAAATGCCAAAACAAAAACAGGGAAACACCATAAAATAAAAAATAGAGGTGTAACCCAATTACCTAATAATCAATTTCACATATAACATCACCCACAATCAATTTTAAAAATTCAGTTCCTTATTCTAAAATAGAAAATAAAAAAAAAAATTTCAATACAATTTGACCTACCAAGCATGTCAATCATCAAAGTATTGATTAAGTCTAAATCAGGAAAACCTACCTCACAGGCTCACAACTTTTCTGGCAGGAAGTGAACGGCGCCGACAACTTCTGCCTTTGTGGACGCGAGAGCAGCAGCGGTTTTCAAAGTAAGAGCAAGAGCAGTTCTCGCCGTCGGAGTAGGGAAAGATAAAAGAAGTAAGAAGTCGTCGTCGGAGTTGGATGGTTCAGCTTAAGCAGTCGTTCGTTGGAGCAGAGATGGAAGCCGGGAGAGACAACAAATAACCTTATTCTCTAGTTTGGTCCATCGGCTGCAAGGAAACGAGTAGGGTTTTTCTTTTTCCTTTTTTAAACCAAAGAAACGCGTTTCTCAAGTTTTTAAAATTGCAGAAACGGGACAGAGATAGTTTGTACCGGTTCCTGCGCGTTTCGCTTCGAGGACCAAACGTTTCGCGCTTCATAGTGTTTTCTTACATCCTAACATGTTTCTCTCTCTCTCTCTCTTTTTAATTTTATTTAGCCTAAATTATAATCCGAACTCAGAAAATTTTGCGTCCTCAAATTGAGTCTAACGTCACTAAATTTTTTTTAAAAAATATTTTTCCATATAATCCATAACTCAAGAAACAAGCTCTATTTTATGATGAAAAATTGATGGAGCCATGTAGAATAAAAGAAGTAGAAAGACAAAGATATGTTTAGCTATTTAAAAAAATATAGAAAAATTTATTCATAATATTCTTATTCTTCAATTGAGTACTTAAAATTATGATTCAGTTGAAAGCACTATCGACTCAATGATATTAAAGTCTTAAATTGACCTTCATGATTTTTAAATAAGGATGATAGTTTAAATATTAATAATAAGTTGAAATTGACTACTAAAGATAAATTTAAAAAATTCAAAAATTTGACAAGTAATAAAACTGTTATAAAAAAAATAAATTTTCATAAAAAAATATATAATTTTCAAAAAAATAAAAAAAAAATTAAAATATATAAATACTAATTCAGTATCTATTAAGATATAGAAACAATAAATTTAATATTTAGATAAATAAATCTAATTAAATTTGAGATAATATATTGAAAAATAAACATTACTTCGTTTGCTAGATCTAAGCCAACCATCTACAGATATATTAGCTTATTCACAAAATCGTATAAATGACAACATTATGGAGACGGAGATTGATTTCTTGTCAATTTATTGAACACTTAGATTGAAAATGATATTACAAAACTATTTGATGTTTATTAAAGCGTTAGATATGTTAACCCAGTTCATACTTTATTATTTATTTTTATTTTTAAAAACTATATTAAAATATTTATATAATTTAATTATATTAGATAAATACATCATTCTATTAAATTTTTTATTAAAATCATATGAAATATCTATTACATCTTTAATTATACATTAAATTTTATATTTTTATGAAAAGCTTCTTTCCCAAAAAAATCAAAACGTCCTGTAATTCATCATTTGAATCCGTTTCACAAATTTTTTTTTTTAAAAAAAAAAAAAAGACAAGGCTTTCACAGTCAAAATCTAGAAAATTACTCAACAGTTTCATCATCTTCAACTGAAATAAGAAAACAATCAAAATCAATCAAACCAATCGCATTAAACCCAAAATAAAGAGTGAGAGAGGGAGTTTGCTTTGCTGCATAGGCACAACAGCAATTGGCACCTGTACATTCTGTGCCAGTGAACAAAAGAAGTGAGAGAGGCTTAATGAAGTCGAAAAGGTAGCGTCGATTGATTTTCAGATCAGGATTTTCGAAAAGGAAGTGATAGACTTTGTCACTTATGTCGGATCCCTATTTTGATTTTCGTTGGTGTGTGTCTCGCCTGTTTGATTTTGATTTTCATTGGCGTGGTCTCGCATGGTGTATCTCATTGGATCCGGATTTTGGTTTTGTTGGTGTGTCTTGCCTGTTTGATTTTATCATCAATCTCTTCTTTGTGATTTCACAACCAACTAAACTCGAGCCACAATCAGGTATCCTAACAGGCGAGGTCATACCAGGCAAGATGAAAATGAAGGTGGACGAAGCCTTTTGATTTTGGTAAAAGTAAGGAAAATTTAAATTGAGAGAATTTAGGTTCCAAAGATGAAGATAAGGATAATTTAAGTATTTCAATAATTTTTAGATTAATTTGTTGACTTGTATTAACGGACTCACTAAAAAAATATTATAATTTTAACATAAGGAACTAATAATTTAATAGAGTAAAAAATATATATAATTTCTAAAAATAATGTACTATGCGAAAATCTAAAAGGATACACATATTTAACACTTTATTAAATTATAAATTTATTTGATGTGAAATGAAAAAAAATTAAGAGACGTAATTTTTAATGCATGATATTAGTAGATTGTGTATATTTTAAATATAATTTTTAAAAAATCATAATTTTATTTCAAAAAATATATGAATAAATATAGACTTTTTTCTTTTGCAGTTATACATGTCTATTTTTAATGTATCACATTTATATTTTTTTATACATACATGTACAATTTCATCCTTAAAAGACTGAGAGAGTAGATCTACCATTACGTGTATTCCACATGAATTTGTTTCATAACTCGTAATTGCCTTTATAATTATCTATTCATTAGAATTTATACATAGATTTTAAATTTTTAATACATTATGAAAATTTGATAATAATTTCAATTTGTGTCACATTGGACTCATTATTATTATTGAGGTTCTTTTGTAATATTAAAATTAAATAACCTATATTCATCTATTTTGAAAAAAACAAAATAATATATATTTTATTATTTATTAAAAAACTTCCATTGTATATTTGTGTATAATATAATTTTTTTAATTAATTTCATATTGACTATAAATCAAATAATGATATGTTACAATAACACTAACTATAATTAAATTTATATGTATGGAAAAATAACTATATTATACTTTTTTTTTTTTGAGGAAAAGCCATTTCAATAAATCAAAGATGAGAATCATCATTTTGCAGGATAGCTCTAACACAAGCGGGAGCTGCCTGCCAAAACATGGGACTAGCATGAAAATGGGACGCCTTAGCTAACGCATTAGCAGCCGCATTTGCTCGTCGCCTACTAAAGCTAATTCTCACATTCGCACAAGCTCGTGCAAGGGACTGACATTGACTCGGAGAGATCAGGAACAAAAGAATGGAAGCTGTCAACTACTGCCTTAGCATCCATTTCAATAAACACATTTGCCAAATCCTGAACATAAACCCAACTACTTCCTTAAGACCCAACACCTCTGCCAGCTTAGCGTTGAGTAGACCTGGGAGTGCTCTGGACTGGACATGCAACTGATGAACATGCCACCATGGTCCCTACAGACAACACCAATACCAACCTCTCGACGCGCCATGTCTATGGAAGCATCAACATTTAACTTAATGGAATCAAAGGTCCCGCAGGGAGGGCCGGGACCGCCCCAGAACGCACCTTTAAAATGCCACTGTACCCATTCACCATCTGAAACTGGTTCAAAAAATCAAGGGACAATGACATTCATTTTGCTGGTGGTATATAAGCTTTCTTCCAAAACTAGTTGTTCCTTTGCTGCCAAATCACCCATATGACCATGCAAATCTTCTCTTGGACAGTACCTTCAACATCTGTAAACATAGAAGTAAGCCAGACATCAAAAGAACTTGCAATAGGATTTACGATAGTGACGTTTGCTGCGGCCCAACACCGTGAGGCAAACATGCAATCAACAAAAGTGCGCATAGTATGTTCCCCAAACTCATTGCAAAAAACGCAGGTGTTTGGTATTTGGATCCCCTCAAGGAAAAGGCTCTCCCTAGTTGGCAAGAAGTCATTACATATTCTCCAAATCAGCATCTTCACTTTCGGTGGGAGCTGTAATTTCCAAACACAACCCCATTGGACACAAAAATCATCAACCCCGGAAGGAAGTACCCCAGAGACAACTGTGTTGTAACCCGACTTGACCTTATACACCCCACATCTATCATTGTGCCAGATCAACGTGTCCTGAAAACTGGCATTTCCTCCAGGCAATCGAAGAATGGCGTCAACGTCAATAGGGAGAAAAATGTCATGGAGGTCCCAGTCGTAAGTACCTGGCATCTAGAGGTCCTCGTAAGTGTTCCAAATACCCAATAACCCGAGTTGAGGACTTAAATCCCATATCATTTAACAACCAAGGATCTTTCCAAACCTGAATCTTTGACCCATCTCCAATCCTCCATCTACAGCCGTCTTTTAAAATTGGAACCGCACTCCAAATGCTCCTCCGTACTTGGTTGAGCCTTTAATAAATCCTCATCCGGATAATATCTAGCTGTGAGAACCCGAGACACGAGAGCATTAGGATTAGCTAGAAGATTCCAAACCTGCTTTCCTAACATAGCCAGATTAAAAGAATGGAGATGACGAAACCCCAGACCTCCTTGCTCTTTCCTTCTACAAATTTAATCCCAGTTCGACCAATGAATACGCCTTCGCCCATTAGGAGATGTCCCCCACCAAAATGAGTTCATCATCCGTTTTAACTCCTCACACAATGTAACTGGTAATAAAAAAGTGCTCATGCAGAACACCGGTAAGGACTGAGCAAAAGACTTAATCAAGATCTCCTAGCCCGCCTGGGAAAGGATTTACCCTCCCAGCCAAACAATTTATGCCAAAGCTTCTGTCTAAGAAAACTGAAACCATTCTTTCATTTCTACCTATGAGAGAGGGGAGACCAAGGTAACGACCCGTATTCAAGGGATTACAAACCTGTAGAGCATTTTGAATGGTTTCTCGCAGGGCTACAGGAACATTAGAGCTAAAAAAGATACCTGATTTTGGAAGGTTGACGGCGTGACCGGAGTCTACTTCATAACGGGCAAGAATATTCTTCAATACCACACTCTCCCCCAATGTAGCACGAAAAAAGAAAAAGCTGTCATCGGCAAACAGGAGATGGGAAACATTTGGCTCTCCTCGACAAATTCTAGCACCATGGAGATCGCCTCTCGCTTCGGCTTGTTGTAATAAAGCAGACAAACCCTCAGCACACAAGATGAACAAATAAGGAGACAAAGGACAACCTTGGCGCAATCCTCGCGCCGGAGAAATAGGGCCTACCTCTTCACCATTCACCTGATACTTGACAGATGTGACGCACAACATAATCAATTCAACCCATTTGGGGGCAAAACCCATTGGCACCATGACAGCTTCTATATAGGACCATTTGATGCGGTCGTAAGCTTTGCTAATATCAACTTTAAAAGCCACCTCTCCTGCTTTACCCTTAGTCTTCCCTCTCATATGATGGAATGTCTCAAAAACCACAATGACACTATCCACAATAGACCTGCCAGGGACAAAAGCAGATTGCTCACTAGAGATAATAGCCGGGAGACACCCCTTTAATCTATTTGCTAGCACCTTGGCAATAATCTTGTAAATGACATTACAGAGGGAAATGGGCCTGAGATCACGCATACAGGAAGGTTCATCCTTCTTCGGAATTAAAATGATCAAGGTATCATTCAGTTCTGCTGGAAAAACGCCATTATTCAACCAGTTAGAGCACGAGTTAAAAAAGTTTGTGCCAAGCATAGGCCACAAATGCTGAAATAAATCTGGATTTAAGCCGTCTTGGCCAGGCGACTTATCGGGGTGCATCTGGAAGATAGCAATTTTGAACTCCTCAGCCATGAACGATTCCAAGAGAGTGGCATTGGTGGCTTCCGTAATTCTTGGCGGCACATACGTAACATCTAATTCAGCTCCATGATCATCCAAAACAAATAGAGACTGGAAGTAACTCTGAACAACGGCTTGAAGTCCCATCCTATTCTCCTCCAAACTCCCATCATCACGTTGAAGCTTAGCGATATGGTTCCTCTTCTTTCTAGCGGTAGCCATTGCATGAAAAAATATACTGTTTCTGTCCCCGCCCTGCAACCAAAAATTTTTTTACCGTTGCTTCCAGTATGTCCCTTCTTGCGCCAACAGATCATTAAGAGTAGACTGACAAGCAATCACCTCACCACTTGAGTTATCGCTGGCCCAAAGCATAGCCTTAGACAAGTCCTGTTTAGATCCGTTAATTTTGTCAGTGAATTGCCGCCGAAAAATTGCGACCCCAAGCGTTCATTACTCCTGTGCACTCCCGAAATTTTTGGAGGAGAGAGAAAGAGACGACTAAGAGAGTGCCAGCATTGCTGCACCGAAACATTAAAATCAGGTTCCTTAATCCAAGAGTTTTCGAAACGAAACTTCCACCCTCTCATGTCATGAACACACCCGGCAGTAGCGAGATGAATGGCGTGATGATCTAAAACAGAAGTAAAGACACAACACAAGACAGCATCGGGAAACGCATTCGACCAAGCTTCAGAAACAATACATCTGTCCAATCTTTCTTCCACAAACGCATCCGTCCCACGACGCCTTTCCAAAGTAAAACCATAACCTTCCAACGCAAGGTCAACAAGATCGCAGTCAACAACGGCATCCCTAAAACCCCTGAAGAGCCATTCCGGGTGAGGATTATGACCCCTCTTATCCGCAGGATTCAAAAGATCAGTGAAGTCACCAACCATGGAAGCGAGGAAGAATTTCTGGGCCCGAAGAAGATTCCAAGACAATGACCTACGGTTACGGTCAGGTTGACCATAATAGCAAGTACAAAGCCAAGGAGAAGAACCAACAGCTTCAATACACAAGTCAATATAAAAACGGGAGTCACCCATGATAGTGTCAGAGATGGAATTATTCCAAAGAATCGCAAGACCCCCACTCCTACTCTCCCTATCAACAGAAAAACAACCAGAGTAACCAATAGAGCATTTTATTTCTTCAACTTTATTAGTGTTGAATTATGGTGGCTCGTTTGATATCCCACATCGGAGAAATAACAAAGAGGAAAGAGTTCTTTTTGTTATAAATAGAGTCATATCTCATATCGAAAATAGACTAAAAGGGTGAGATGTTGTTTTGTTATAAATAGAGCCTTAATTCCTTTAGTTTAATTATCCCAAAAATTGTCTACTCGGCTCTTAGGTAATTTTCAATATTTCTCCCTCTTTTGTAATATTTCACTTTGTAGTCTCTTTCTTAGTGAAATATAATTTTGGTAGTGTCCGAGGATGTAGGCATAATTGGCCGAACCTTGTTAAATTCTGGTGTTCTTATTTTGTCTTTATTTTCAATAGCTATTTTGTAGGGTATAGTTGTAGTGATATATTGTGTTGTTAAATTACTATTAGGGTGATTTTGTCTAAGGAGATTGAGTTTTAAGTGGAACCACTTGTGACCACTCCAATCTTTCCTGGGAATCAACTATAGTGTGGTTTTACAGTACAATCTTTCAATTTCTATTCACCTTTAAATTTATTAGGTGAATTTGGTGGGTGAAATATTACCCTTATTCCACAACAGGAAGCAATGCCTACTTCTTTAAGGAGAGCAACTACGTAGCGAAGGGATTCGTTTTCACCGATAGAGGTATAAAGCAAATCGAATTAGCGTATTCTGCTTGGGAAACCAGGGATTGGAAAGTGCAATCACTTCAGTTTTTAAAGGCGAGGTGAAGAAGATTAGAACTGCGTTTGTATGTATTATCCAAATGATTGCAGAAGCAACGCGATTCACGTATATTGAACGACAAGTAAGGAATAATTTTTATCAAGGATTCAAGCCACTTCATGATATACTCAGCCGCGAGAACAACTGGAATAATCTCTCCAAAGCAATCCAGAATGCTGATAGAAATGGTAACTTAAACCCATCTGTTGATTTGCAAAAACTAAATGGAAGCCTCGACAGAAAGACCACGGTTGCACAAGTGCAAAATGATATGGGAATTTTAAAGAATGCAAAGGCGAGCTCCATAGTAAGCTTGGGATAAGCAACTTTTGGAGACGAACTTATCCAGATTCTGCCAGTGCTTTGATTTACTTGTGCTTATTTTCTATAGCAGCAAGCAGGATGGTACTAGTAGTTTAATTAGATAAAGGACTTCAAATTTTTGTTGTCCAATAATAAGCACGTCTATGATATAAATGTTCCTGCCAATAATCTCCATTTCATAATTTTTATGATGTATGATGGATGATGAATAATGTAATGGTCCGTTTCGTATTTTTGATTAATTATTTCCACTTGTTAAACTGAATTAGCACCATTCCTTTTCTTAACACTATATTTGGAATTTTTTTTACAGCCAAGAATATTTTATTACAAGAATCTTTGGGAAAACTTAGCACTCACATGCCAACACTAAACCCAGTCATTAGACCTCTCCTACAACCAAAAACTAAAGCGTGTCATGCAAAGTGAAACAATCTGAATAACATCCTTGTATGCTAGATATAGAACTCCCAGAACTATCAAACTTTTGCTTTTTGGAGGTCTTACAACCAAAAGATAAGATTAATGGAGGACTAAAGGAGAAGGGACCAAAATTGTTGAGAGTATAGACAAACCACTTGAATAGGCTTATTATAAAATATATGTGAAAAACATGAAAAAATAGAAAATTTCCAAAATGTGAAAACGTGATTGAAATACAGAAACATGACTCAAGTAAAGTTTTCATGCAGCATAAAGCCTACTCTACGCTGCCAACATCCGCATCCTGCTCCCACGTGGCCTCATCAATAACAAAAATGTGGTCAGCATTTTTATCAGTACAAAAACATGTCTTCATTCGTGAATGTCATTTAACATCAATTTTATCTTTTATGTTTTATCACTCTTTATGAAATCAAATATAGTATTAATTGAAGGGTAAAATAGTCAGGTCACATGAGTTTAAAAATATAACAGAAATTAATTTTAAAACTGAAATTTCAGAAATGTCGTCTTGATCGAATCAATTTGATCCAAGTATATTTTTGTTAATTTATTGCTTTATTTGTGAGCCTTGATGGTTTTTGCTACCTATTTGTTTTACTATTAGGTAGTGCACAACTAAAAATCTTTATTTTTTTAAAAATAATTAATACACTTTTTTTTTGCTAACATATACAAATGAAGTAGTCATACTCATGGTGTCATTACCATAAAAATTAACTTTTTAATATAAAATTGGCAGTAGAAATTAAAAAAATGGACTTGAGCATCTCAACTAGATTGACACTTTTAGCATTAATATATCATACCCTTACGATCAATTTACAAAATAATTGAAAAGAAAATTCCAAACAGTCAGGGCTAGACTGCCAAATCCAGCAAGCAAAGGAGTGCAACATAATAAAAATATGAAAGTAAAAGAATATTACGTTGTCCTTATCAATGATACGTAGCTGTTAAAGCTTAACCATAGCATAAAGGAATTGCAAAGCATGCCTTAGCAAATCCACGATGAGTTTGAAAAATATCTCCGCCACCCATAATGCCTGTAGCGCCAAGACAAGCCTCATCAGTATTAACCTTTACCCTTTTTTTTTTTTTTGATAAGCAAATAATCTTTTATCCAAACGGCATAAACCACCAATCTACAGGGAGAAAGAGGCGAGGTTGCAAATGAGTCAGGTTGGATTGTTTTGAATTGGGTCATTTTCGGGTTGGATCATTTTTATGTTGATACGCTTTTGGCAAATGAGTCGGGTCAGCTGAGAGGTGGCAAAATAAGTATTGATGTAAATTTCAAAATCTCTCAAAATCTCATTTAAAATTTTTTTCTCTCAATCTCTCCTTAAAAATTTAATTTTTATATTTAAACTAATAAATTATGCACATCATTGAAAAAAACTTTAAGAAATATTTCAAAAATCAATTACATGAGCTTAACTAAGATGATACTTTTATTTTTGTTCAATTTAATCTCATTTTTAATTAATTAAATTTATTATAGACTTTTATTTAATAATTTATATATTTAAATTTAAACAATCTAAAAATTTTGAAATTTAAATTTATAAATTTCTTAATCTTTCATTTTAAAAAAATTTCTTTCACTCTCTTATTGAAATCATTTAAGAAAACTTGAAGAAATGTTTAAAAATCAATTACATGAGCCTAATTAAGATGATACTTTTATTTTTATTCAATTTAATCTCAATTTAATTAATTGAATTTATTATATATTTTTATTTGATAATGTTATATTTAAATTTAAAAAATTGAAAAATTTAGAAAATTTTCAATCTCTCATTTCAAAAATTTTTTTTCACTCTCTCCTTGAAAAAATTAATTTATATTTTTAAATAATAAATTATGTAAACTATTTAAAAGAGAAAAATTTTGGGAAATATTTAAAAATCAAATACATGATATGAATTGAACATTCTCAAAAAATTTATCCTTAAAATAAAAATTAAGGATTTATTAAATTATTATTTAAATATATAAAAATAAAATTTATAATTTTGAAACATAAAATTAGTACAAAATTATTTATTTATCAACTGAAATAAAAATAAAATTTAGATATTTTATTGAATAAATATTTAAATTGAGAAAAAATAAAATATTATCTTAGTAAGATTTAAACTTAATTTTGATTTTGATGGAACTAATTAAAAAAATATATGGATCAGTTGAGTCTAAATATATATTTTATTAAATGTTGATTTTAACTTGTGTATAATTGAATCTAATTCATTAAATTAGGGTGTAATTAAATCGATTAAAAAGTTTAGATACAATTGAAAATTCACAAAAATGTCTGAATTTTTTTAATTATTGAACTCAAAAATTTTTAACTAAAAAATTTGTCATAATAAATGAGTATATAAGATAAATTATGACATATACTCTTTCATCAAAATATTTTGTCACAATATAGTGTCTACCAAATTATATATAAGGAGAAGTAATATTATCATAATAATATTTATCATTGTATTAAATAATTTAAAAATTATGATAAAATTATTTCATTACAATAAATAATTTATCATAATAAATAATAAATTCTAATTTAGACAGATAAAAAACACAGTAAAATATATATATA